>JAOPJM010487648.1:0-10910 GCA_027124095.1 Muusoctopus leioderma | reverse complement strand
ATATATATATATATGTATGTATGTATGTATGTATGTATGTATGTATGTATGTATGTATGTATGTATGTATGTATAAACGACGGCGTTCTGCACAGTTTCCGCCTACCAAATTGACCCACATGGTACTAGTCAACCAGCGACTATAGTAGAAGACACTTGTCCAAGGGTTGTCACGCACACGTATCAAACCCAGAACCATTTGGTTGCGAAACGAACTTCGTAATCACACAGTTATGCCTGTTTCTCTGGTCACCGAATGTTGTCGAATGTTCTACAGGCCATTATGTTGGTATGACAGTTTTATGCTGATTAAAATCAATTTCCAATGACAAAGAAAAACAATTAGTTACAGAAGGATTCTAACAGTTTACTTCTCTCGTATGTTTGAAATACTAAATAACGTACGAACCAACGAGGGAACCTCTAAATAGTCGCTCGTCCAGCTAGAAATAATAGTCAAATATACCTCAGATCACCTCCTGCTGTCTTAAAACAGAAGGACACGGGATAATGAAGTCATGGGTACACTGTTTGCATAAAACAAACGAGATGGCCACGGTTGGGACGACTTTGACTATAGGTCTGCTAGATAAGGCTGACTTGGCGATAAATAACGACAACAAGAAGTTTGCTTGCTATTCTCCAAAAGAGACATCATATTGCGACTTCCTACGAGAAACTGCATAAAACAACTCCAGTGTAAAATTGTATCACATTGCTTCATATATCTGAAACAGTAATTTCATATGCTTGACTCTTAGTACTAAGTGTATCACTCTGTCACAGAATTGGCATTCTTTTACACTTGCAGGGCTATCACTTTCTCTTTTATAGATGAACTAATAGAAAACCAATTTTGTTCAGGAAGTTATCAATCATTATGTAGGGGATTTATGGTTGTCGTTGTTGTTAGCCTCAAGTCATTCCTGATTGAGCCGACCTACGATCAAACGTATTCCAATCGTGACCATTCCCTAGGACAACATTGTCAAATGTGTTTGTCCTTTTTTTAGACGGTAGGGTTTCATTTGAAGGATATTTAGCTGCTATTTCTAGCAGGTCGAGCGACTAAGTAGAGGTTGTCTCTTTGGGTCCTGTAGGGGTTTTGTATGTGTATCATGATAATTCACATACTAATTCAAATGAATATCGGATGGTACTGTTCGCAAACGCTATCTGTTTTAAAAGTACAAAATATTAATTAGAATCACAAGAAAGATGAATAAAGTTATATATAAATTTATAATTCATTCAATGTATCAGTTTCAACCAGATCTAATATGAATAGAACAAAGTTAAAACCAAACGTTAACTGTAAACAACATCAAACAGTTGTGGTATTCACAGAAATGCAGGACGAAACAATAGAAATGAGGAATAGCATTTAACATATTGAATAAACATTTGATAGTCAAGACATTTCTGAAGGTGGTTGGTTTGTAATGCTTGGCTTTCAATCAGAATAATATCATTTCAGACCGCAACACTACTAAGCCTCTACAAAACTCAGGCGAGATTCCACAATGGAGTACTGCTCCCACATCTGGGCTGCTGCTGCTGCTTACACACACAGATATTCTAGACTGCATCCAAAGAATGGACTGACTGGTATGAAGTCGCTCACCAACACACTTCAATCTCTGGCCCACATACGTGCTGTCTCCTACTACACTGGCCCCTAAATCTTGAAGCAGGCCGTTCTCGTGCCACCTGTACTCAAGCGCTTCCGACTCACGCGTCTCTCTTCTCATTACCCATATTGTGTTCACCTCAGGCACTAATTCCTACACCCAGTTATTTACTCCTCAGAACGGTGGCCTTCTGGAATTCCTTCACTGCACATTGTTTTCCTGCACCTGTCGACTTGAAACTATTTAAGAGTAACTTTAACAGCCCTTTCCTCCAGAACAAAACAATAGAAAAAAAGAAGGCTTTGATACAAACTGTAACCTCCGTATCTTGACAAGTGTTTAGTTAATTTTAAGGGACGAAGCTTTTGCATTCATATGCTTTTTAAAATGTGTATGTATATCGCTTATGGGATAGTACTGACGATGTTAAACCTGTTACATTTTATGCACTGCATGAATTCTATGACTTTAAAATACATATCTGTATTTCTCTAATCTACAATATCTTACTTTTTCTTCTCCCCTGGAATGGTTTTAAATGCAGACATTCCTAGCATCTTGTGGGTTTTCGGGTCAAGCATATCTAATGAATAAGATGTGCTAGGAAGTAGTATAATCAAAATATCTTAATATCTAAATTTCTTAAAAGCGTTCACACATAATAAACTCTTTCAATCTTGCACATGGAAACCATTTCATCATACAACATTTTCATGATACCATAATAGTTGTGGTACAAAGAATTATGTCAAAAACAATTTTCCACAAAGTTGATAAAGAAAATCTCAACCAATAATGGCATGTGACGGACACAAATCATTAAATATAAAGTTTAGAATCTGATTGTGCATAAGAGAAAACATAATATATATATATATATATATATATATATACTGAGAAAAAACTGCGAAAAGTGTATGAGAGTAGACTGAGAGCAATAACACCAAACATAAAATGCTAGCCATTAACACCATTGCATATGGAAATAAATGTCCTACTGTAGTTATTCTGTATATCTCTATAGACATGACAAAACAAATGGGCATTTTCCATTGGAAGATATGTAGACAGCTGGACATTCCAACTAAGAAGTGATATGGTGAATTCAAAATATACAGTGGTTGTTTGTATTCAATAATGGAACAATTCTTTTTGCCACACGCTGATAAGCCGAGGTACGATAACATAGCCTGATATTATTCTCAAAACTTTCAATACTACACACCACTACATAATATATTTATAGATTTTAGCCAACTCTATGTATAGGTATAAACACCTCATATTTATATACAGTAACTCCGTGGATAGAAAAAGACGGATCAGCAGGTTTAGTTTCAATCCTGTGTTAGGATTTCATCAGCGACAGAGTACTCTCTTTAACTAGTGTTAGCGTTGATGGCAGTGTTAGATGGAGTGTTCAATGAAATAGCGGATAGGTTTTACATAAAAAAAACACGTAACCTTTACTGACTTCGGTAGTATTCCGTTAGCGCGTATTTTTTAACCCCGCCCCGAAACATTTTTAGTATTGCTTAAGAAAAATAAAACGGTATACGGATTGCTATGTTTTGAGAATCAGAAACTCAGAATCTGCGAAAAAAATGTGTATTTATTTAATTTTTTTTTAAATATCAAAGTTCTTTTTAAAAAGCAATAACAAGAAATCTCTATCCAATGCTTTATAAATGTATTTGTATATTGATTACATGGATAAAGAATACGAATATCTTGTAATAGCTGTATTAGCTTTCAAAATAATAAAAGTATTGTGTATTCAATAATGGATTCTTTGGATGCAGGATTTCTGAAAATGTAAAATTCTGCTATTTCAATTTATTAAGGATGAACATGTAATTACAACTGCAAACAAAATATATTCATACACCTCAAATGTAAAGGAAATAAATTTATATAGAAATAGTACTTTTTATATTCGTAAAAGTACACATATTTTTTAAAAAAATAGAAAGCAGCTGTCAATCTCCTAACCCTGACCAGTTTTTGATTTAAAAAATAATTAAAATAAAAAAAATTGCCAATTCGGAATCTCTGATGTTGAAAACAAAAATCCGAAGACTGTTTTTAAAAAAAAAGTCATAATAAAAAGTTAGGGGAAGGAAGGTTAAAAAAACCTCGCTTAAACGAATAAGTGCCAAAACCTCTGCTAGAATTACAGTGAGCCAACAAGGGAGCCTCTAGGTGCGCGCTCCGTCTGCTAGAAATAGCAGCCAAATGTCCTTCTACTGCTTGGAAAAGGTTGACCTGGGGCTAAACTGGGGCTATCATATGCAACATTTCTTTGTAAAATATTAATAATTCAACGAATATTCCGCCTTTCTTTCGATTAATATGTTTTCGATTAATTTGTCTTTCGACAAATATATTTTCGGCAAATGTATCTAGCACCTTATAGATGTACAAAAGGACCGACCGGTGATAATAGCTGGAATGCCTTTGGTCATAGGTCTGCTCAATCAGGGCTGACCTGGGGCTAAACAACAACTACAACAACCTTAATAATAATAATAATAATAATAATAATAATAATAATAATAATAATAATAATAACGCTTATGATGGTGATGCTGATGATGATGATGATGATTTCTTCATTACAAGGACCAATTACAAAAGGACAAATTATAAGGACAAATTACAATAACTGCGGGGGTTTGCGCAGAGTCGATTATGGAAAAAAAATATGCGCGGAAAACAATAGCATGTAAAAGCAATATAATGAGACATCCCAGTAGGGAGCCACCAACTAGAACCAATCAAGGATTGTCTTGACTACGAAGTGAAAGTGCACTATCCCAACTATGTATTCCGGCCAACGGGCGCATGCTGAGAGCAGGCCCATTCACACAGTCTGTTCTCGCTACTTTGACCTACCAATCAGAAAATTCACTGGGGTGCAGCATCTCCCTTACCACGCTAACCCTCCTCTCCAACTGGAACTTCAGTAAGTTCCTTAGGTCTTGGCCGAAGAGGAAAGTGTCTGTTTTTAGTCCTTTCAATCGCTTTCGCCATATCCACTAAGTAGAGGAAAACTGCCTGGCCTTTCCGGCCAAAGGAAGGTGGCAGTGCGATCCTCACGATGGATTCGACTGATGGCCGGATCCGTCCACCCCAGCTCAGCAATGTTCGACACGGAATGGTTGCGTGGAAAACGTTTTCGTTGCTCTGCGCTCATCTCGGATAGGCCAAGCTGGCGGAACTTCTGTACCTGTAGAGTTTTTCCCGAATCGAAAATGACCCTACCCCGGTTCCACTACCAGACTAGCAATTTCTGGAATTTGCCTATATTTCCATGGTTGAAAGACCTCCGGAATAGGCTGATCTTTGTTGATCTTTGTCGACACCTAGAGTCTCTCTGAGAACGTTAGGTATTCTGCATAATAAGATTTATATCCATAATTATATAATGTTTAACAGGAAAAAAATAATTGAGCACTACTGTACAACACGGGTCCCATCGATTTACTTTCGTTATTGCATAATTTTAGTCTGTTGATATTCGAGTAGTTTGTTTCTGTGAAAAGAATTCCTTACATGACCCTATGATACATATTATTTCATGGAACTGCTTGTTTGTGTGTAGTTTGAGCAGGGGATTCCGCTGGTCCTTTTCATTTATTTTCTTTATTGTTTCTGTTAGGCTCTTCTCAATGCTAACTCAATGCTAACTCTGTTGCGATGTGTTTTTATTCTGTTTATTGTTAAGTATAGACCAAGTGTGTATTTTTGTTGTGGCTGGGATATTCGTTGGATGGTTTCATGGAGACTTGTGTGATTTTCAAAATCATTTTGGGTTGTAGTTCTTTTTTCTATGTGTATGTTTTTTTGTTTTTGCTGTAATATTTTGTTTTCTTGTGCGTGTTGGGTTCTGTGCTATTCTGATTGAGTTATGATAACTCATTTATTATTTAAGGACGTTTCTGTTGTGTCGTTTTGTTTTCGTGCCTTTCTGCAGGCTTATGTGCTTTGTGTCTAGTATATTCTGTTCTGATGATTTCATTGACTTGAGGGAGCTTATCATTTTTGTGTATGGTTGGCTATTTATTATTAGTATAATTATTTTTATTATTCCTAGTTTGAGAGAAACACATCAAGTGTCTCCTTTCTTAAAACAAGAATTAGGTACATATTGGACAACATGCATAGAAGTGTTCAAGGTTAACAAGAATGTCAAATGGAAAACATGAGAAGTACTCAAAGCCAATAGAAATAGATTTCTTAAAACCAATAGAAACGAAAGAATACATAACAAAAACACAAATAATGGACACATAACAAATAGTAAAAATAAAAGCATTTAGAACGTAAACCACCAAAATATACCTAACACGTAAAAAACAATTAAGCAAAACCTGAGGACACCTACAGAATACTGACCAACAAAGTCAGAACAAGAACAACACAAACAGAAATATAAGTAAAAGGGATTATTAGGAAGATTTAAGAATAGGAAATTCTAAAGTTGAAAATCACAAACATCACAATCTACAGATAAAAATAATTAAAGAATTAAATACAATAAGTCCAGCGAAAATACCTCCCAAAGATAGAACGAAATAATAACACAACTCCAGCAATGAGAGACAATATGGTCCAGCGAAAATATCTTTAACCAACACCTTAAACCAAATTGGATTTGGATACAAATCCCATGAGAGACGAATCAACTGTCTTTTATATATGGACGACGTCAAGTTGCATGCTGCAGATGTTGAACAACTAGAAACACAGCTACAAACCGTACACTTATTTAGTAGAGGAACTGATTACAAAAATGCGCCACGGTAACCTTGAAATGAGGAACATTAAGAACACTAATATAATGTTAGATACAGAAAGTGAAATAAGAGAATTAGACCAAACACATGCTTAGAAATACTTGGGAATCAATGAACTAGACGGAGTATAAAACACAAATGAAAGAAAAAGGTTAGGAAGGAATATTATATATGCATTAGATTAATAATTAAATCATTACTAAATGCAAAGAAATAAGGTAATAGGTATCAGTACACTAGCTCTTCCAGTAAGGAATTATAGTTATAATATTCTTACGTGCACGATAAATGAATTAGCAAGACTAGACAAAAGAACAAAAAACGAATACTGACTGCATTTAGAATACGCAACCCAAAATCTGGCGTGAAAGTTTATATTTACCACGAATATAGAGAGTTAAGGAACCTTATGCAATTAACATATAATGTTAGATACAGATGAGTACACAAATATCTTGTAACTAACAATGAATAACTAAAACAAATTGCTAGAAAACGCGAAGAAAATAAACAAATATATTATCTGTCTTCAATGAAGCCAACAGATACAACACAGAAACTGAAGTGTCAGTAAGCTGCGAGGAGAAAGGAGAAACAACAGAAATTGTGAACAAGCTAAAAATGAAGCTAAAAGTGGAGTTACAGAATGCCATGAAAAATTGATAACCAGAGAAGCCCCTACTTAGCCAATGCCTGAAAAAAAACCCGAACATATTGGAAATACACAAAGAAAAAACGCGATACTGGCTGAGAAGCGCATGACACAAAGCTGAGACTGAATAATTCTTGATTGCAATACAGGATCAAAACCTTCCCACCAGAAACCACCAATAGCATGTAATGAAGCAGAATACATTAAGTGCAACATATGTGGATGTTGGGAAGAAACATTTAACTACATTATCTCTAGCTGCCTAGTCTTGTCCAAGAAAGAATACATCTACAGGCATGCCACATTTAGGATTTCATACATTAGAAGTTATGCCAGCATTATGAAATACCAATAGAAAAGTGAATGTCTAAATATACACCAGAAAAGGTCTCTGAGAATGACAAAAAGACCATACTCTGGAATATGCCAATCCACGCTGGTATGAAGATCAAGGCTAACTGTTGTTAAGGACCACCAGAAAAGGATGTGCTTCTGAATCGAAGTATCACTTCCAACAGACGATAATGTATAGCTGAAAGAAATACAGACATTATTCAAATAGAAACAGATAACCAGAATGTTAGGACTGAAAACAGAAACAATCTCTATAATAATTCGTGCCTGAGGAATTGCTGAAAAATATGTAGACAAATACATAGCTAAATCCCCAGTACTTACAAATATGCACCCCATACAAAAAATACAAAACCCCCCCAAAAAAACCCAGAAAAACATCACTATAATAACAATAGATGCGGAAAGGGCAGTGTGAATTTTATGTTGATATTGTTTGGAAAACTGTGACATTAGCTCTAGATTCGAAATATCCACCGTTCCCCACATGGGTATCTGTTATCCCTGAAGCCTAACATACTATGCGTTTCTTATTGTGTACATCCACAAACTCAACACATCATGAACGTCTTTTTGCCTTTCCTCGAAAAAAAAAAGAAGAAAAATACGGCTATAGGAATAAACATGCCACCATGACTTCCCTCGCCCGGAAAGATTCCATTGAGGAAGTAAACCCGTAGCTATGACGATGTCAATAAGTTGAACTATTGGAACCAAATCCCCAATACGCTCACATTCGTTTCTCAGCGGTCGAGAAGTTATCGCAGATAAGGTTGAGGTTGAACATGACGAGAGTGCTCCAACTGAACGTTTCGAGATTCCTGAAAATCACCACTTCTTTACTGTGACTCATAACACAGCATCCAGTTCAAACTAATGAATCATCTATGGACTTAGTGCCACGTCGTTCTACTCGAATTAGAAGACATATTGAAAGACGTGGTTACACTTTAAAAAATATCTCGATTTAGTCACTAGGTCATTTATAGTTTTCTTATAGTTTGTAAGAATGATTTTTTGGGGGTTTTTTTTTTGGTGGGGAAAAATCTGATTATTTTATGCCATTATAATAACAATAGAAATTATTGAATTTCCTCGAAATTCTGCAGCTGCTGCCTGCTACTGGTTGTCTGCTGCTGCTGCTGCTGCTGCTGCTATAAATACTTTGTATACTACTATCTCTGAGACAGTTCTGCCAGCAAAAGTCAGTAGAACTTTTAGTGAATTAAAGCATGCTTTAAACTAACTTGTCTCTTGGGTTATTCTTACTTCAATTGTTTATGCATTAAATTTGAAGTATGCATTTCTCTTTCCAGCATGGGCTAAAGGAGACGGTTTTTATTTGTATTGTCTATCATTTTTTGCGGTGGCACTGAATCGGTCTGTTGCTGATATGATTCGTGTTTCGTTAGTTTGTTTATACGTTGTATCTAGACGCCGGTCAATACGAATATTTGTAATACATTAAGTATATACAGTAAAACTCAATAGCTATTACAAGTATCACTTACACAGTTATCCTTCAACATTTTCGTGAATTATTTTCCAATTTGATTCGTGGTTATTTAACGTTATTTAACCGGAGTTAATAAGCAGTCATGTAGCATTCTCTCATATTAAACGTGTTATTATTATCTTTATTATTCAAGATTTGAGAAATGCATCAATAGTTTCCTTTCTTGAAGCAATAATTAGGTACATGCTGGAGAATATGCATATACGTGTTCAAGGTTAACATGCATATAAGTGTTCAAAGTTAACAAAAATGTTCAATATAGATATCGACGAGAATGTTAAATAGAAAATATGCATAAATGTATTCAAGGTTTTCAAGAATATCCAACGTTAAAAACTATAGTTTAAGGTTAACAAATTATGTGTTAGCATGTCTAAATAATGTTTACAGGTCCTAGTATTGTTTTTTTCTGGAACGTGTTAATGACTATTCTTATAGGTAATTTGCCAGTGTCCTAACAGAAATGAGCGTGCATCATTAAAGTTGTACCAATTTCAAATGAGATTGTAGAGACATTCCTTAACTGCCATAATATCTTTAGTTCAACAGCTATGTCGGTACAATTCTTTAGTATTTCAGCTCAATTCTGCACAGGATTATTGTCATTTGGTAAGTCAATAATTGAATGATGTGAAGCTTATATGCTATTTGTTAGTTTGTCTGTATGCTAATGTTCCATATTATTTTCACACAGTCATTTTCTAAGACATGTGGAGTTTCATAAGAGTACCAGAGAGATTTATCTTGATGCATTTGAAATTTGGTTACTAGACTATGTATAACAGCTATGCTACATTATTGTGTCTCCAAATATATTTCACCGGAGCTAGTGTTAGACATCCTGATACAATGTGGTGTATTATCTCAGGAAATGCTCCACTCAGAGGCGAACTTTGTCAACTATATTGTAGGAGTTGTGGATATTCTTTTCAATATATCTTGTGGTGATGGCCTGTTCCTTTATCACAAGTGTTCCTACTTCGGTTGCCCTATTCAGACCGTATTTTTGCATCCAGATGAGAGATAGTTAATTATTTATACTCAAGTCATCACGTTCGCGGAAATATTGGCAATGTAAAGGCATGTCTATATGGTTGTTCACCACAGCTGACCTATATGCCATATTATCATTATTGTTTGTTTTCCATGTCTGTTTTTTTTAAATTATTGATTCTCCTTAAACATCTACCGTTTAGTAATTTTCCTTGTAATGTCCCCTTCATCTGTCGCCCTTGTGGTGAATAAAAGAAATTATTATTATGATTATTATTCTTCATTAGTCGTATTTTTTATTGAGTGCTTTCGCTTGACTACAGAGCGCAGATTTGTTGATCTGGGATATGTGCAGTGGTTTTGGTTTTGTATTTGTGGTAAATATAATCTGTCTAATGTCAGGTTTTGGGTGGTTTATTCTAAATGCGCTTATTACTTTTCTTGTTTTTTTTCCTGTCTGGACTTGTTAGTTCATTTAGCGTCCATTTTGGTATATTATAATTGTGTATAACGTATTACCGAGACAGCTAGAGAGTATTGAGGACTATTACCATATTTTGAGGACTATTACCTTATTTTTCCCATTTATCTCTGTTGTAAGTATTAATCTAATACGTCTGTAATATTCCTTCCTATATTTTTCTTTCATTTGTGTGTGTTGTACACTGTCTAGTTCATTGATATTAATTCCTCTGGTAAATCCGTGTATTGTTTGCAGAACGTAAATCCCGAAGATATACCTAATACGTGTTCGGTATATTGCTAATTTTTCTCTCTGCAAGGTTGCCTTGGAGCATTTTCCTAATCCGAATCTCGCACTAACTCCTCTGGTAAGTCCGTGACTGTCTGCAGCTGTGATTATAGTTGTTAAATATATCCGTATACTGTCTGCATCATCATCATCATCATCATCATCATCATCATCATCATCATCATCATCATCATCATCATCATCATCATCATCA
>JAOPJM010487545.1:0-10910 GCA_027124095.1 Muusoctopus leioderma | reverse complement strand
GCATGCATGTATGTATGTATGTATGTATGTATGTATGTATGTATGTATGTATGTATGTATGTATGTATGTATGTATGAACAGACGATAAACGGTATACTAAATGCTGTACAAGAACAAATTATTGAATTATTGAAACTATCTCCACTTAAGTAGGTGGTAAACAAACGCCAAGTGGCGAATGCTACCTACTCCACACGTGAAAGGGAGCTAATCACGAGAAATCAAGGATTTCTTGATTCTAACATGCCACTAAGGAAAAGACAACCTGTTTTTTTCGTCAGGTACGGGGCAGCCGTGAACACGTATTTCTGTCTCAATAGTTTCATCAGCATGACATTGTCTATCGATGACTGCAGCCAGGTTGAAAACTAAGAACACATTTATGGCCAAAGTCTTTTTTATAATTAAAGCGAAAATGAGTCAAGAGAAATAACTCAATGTGGCCTGTGTCAGGGATTTGGAATACAAAGACGATACAATGTATGCTAAATGGTTTTGTTATGTAAGTGCAGTGTAAACGTGAATTTGTTGACAGAACAGGAAGTATGTATTCTCGTATGAATCAAATAGTGTCTCTTAAAGAAACGTTTGGATAAAAAAAAACGACTGGGTAGTGTTGATATTTTCTGTGTGTTGTAGAATGTATTTTTTTCACGTATATCTGTTTAAAAAACTATTTGTAAACCAGTGATAATTACGATTACATGTTTTCCTTAAGTCAAATATGTATACTAATGATTATTAAGA
Organism: Muusoctopus leioderma; assembly: GCA_027124095.1. Lineage (NCBI taxonomy): Eukaryota > Metazoa > Mollusca > Cephalopoda > Octopoda > Octopodidae > Muusoctopus > Muusoctopus leioderma. The sequence continues at coordinate 10,162 of JAOPJM010487545.1, read as the reverse complement.
ATGTGGAGAGATAAGAACTGGAGAATAGAACGTGACAACTAATTAAGCAGTATTTTATCGAAACAAATTATCAAATATAATATGATATAAGACATGAAGGAGATAAGGCGGAAACTCTCATGTATTTTATAGGATCTAATACGATACATCGACGGAGAGCTTTCATATATGAGTTTTACATATCTTAGTTATTATCGTAAGGCAGAATACGGCAGTTATAAGTCATACAGGGTAGTGTCTCAGATTTAAATACCTTGATCTAATTACTTTATTATCTAGGTCTGACTTTGCATATCCACTAACCTCGGTACCTCACAGAAATACCACAGATTTACTGGGTTCGAACAGATTGTCTACAAAAATTCTATTCAATTGTGTGACTAAGTCACAAAATGTAATTATAAGAGAAAAGAACATAAGCATCACAATTACTGATGATACTATATTATATAATTGGCTGTTCGACATGAGTTAAAGGCCAATAATAACCTGTATCAGGAAAACTCCATAGAGCTGTAAAATGGTACTTATTTCGAAAATATCGAAGCTTTCTAAAGAAAAAGAAAACCATTTATGGATATTATCTAGAACGGTAGAAATAAAAAGACTTGATAATAAATGTCTGAAAACGAAATTCCTACTGATGACATCACGTTAATAATACAGTTTGGTATACACGGGCAATTTTTACATCAAATCAAATATACAGAGAAGAATATATTATTAGGCTGTTTCTAGGTTTTGACTAGAGTTTCAAACTACGGTTGCTTTATGGTAAATTATAATCAAACAAACAATATCTGGTTACGTAAATGACATTTCCTCAGAATATGAATGAAGTTATATAATATGCTGATATTCAACTGATCATTTAGCTGATAGTTGCAACTATATAAACATAGCGTTGGATGCAAAGTCAACTAATATTTTACAATTTAATCACGTTTATATAAACGAGATTCTTGCTCTTCTACGTCAGAAGGCAACATGTATCTACGTAAACATGTAGATAGTAAAAACTGTTCATTATTCACAGATTGTCAGATATATACACATCATATTAATGGAGACAATTCCATCCTTCGGGATATACCTTCATACTATACTGAACAAATTTATTCTGTGACTATGAGCACAAATCATATATCTTTCTCAATACATACATTATTTTTATATTCCTGTGTTAATGTGTGAAACTGTGTGCTTATGCGTGTTATGAAGTTTCGTTTTTGACTGAGTGTACGAGCGTTTGTATGCAACTATAATTGTTTATGTATTGAAGGAAGGATAATATACTGAAATTTAAGTAAAATATTATCCGATCGAGATAATAATTCTATTCTTAACCAAATCATTAGAGTCAATTATAGTCGATACATTGTATCATACTACAGACAAAGAATTATGATTCTTTACACTTCAGTCACCACGTTTTATAAATGATATACTTAACTGCTTTAATACACACCCCGTTTGATATATTGATTCGTCTGCTGCAATGGATGTCTGATAATTGCTTCCACAACATTTATCTCCACCGTATCAATATATAGAATTATTCTCCAGAACGTGCCACCCAACGAGTTCTTCGCGCTTGCTTTTACACTCCACATAACCACCTCTCTTTTCTAATTGACAGAGAACTATGAAGTAATAAGTGCATGTGTGTGTGTGTGTGTATGTGTGTGTGTATGTGTGTAACTATGTGTGTGTGTGTGTGTGTATGCATGTATATAGTGATTGGTGGTGGTAGTGGTGGTGGCGGCATTGTTGGTGGTGGTTATTAATTTAGTTAAGTGCTTCATTTCTCCTGATATTCATCCGTTATTTTCATCCAATAAGAATCCATCAAGTTTTCATGTACACACACACAGACACACACACACACACACACATCATTTAGATTGCTGGCTTACTTTGAACTACCAAACCTTGTTATTCTGCTACTGAAAATATTGTTGCTATTGTTGTTGTTGTTGTTTAGCCTCAGATCAGATCTGACGCAACATACCTATGATCAAAGATGTTCTAGCTGTGACCATCCCATCATTTTTTCAGACACAGTGTATCTAGGACTACATTACTTATGGTGTTCTCTTTTCTGTTTTCTTTTTTTAAGATAGTAACGTGTGATATGTAATATATTTGGCTGCTATTTCTAGTAGTTCGATTGACTGCATAGAGTTTTAAATATGACAATACGAGTATCTCTCAATAGTAAGCTCCTTTTTGTGCAAATTTTCAGTGCAAATTTCCTAAAATGATGTTTCTTCTCATTATTTCAGGTCCTATTCTTAACTCCCCCAATTATATGCAGTGTTTACTCCAATAATATATTTAGTATCATTGCTTTTGGGATGGTTTTCACTATAATGAAATGAATAAACAATTCTACATCTTGGGTTGATCATCATAAGATATTTAGCAGAGGATGCCTTGAGAAGATATCAGAGACACCAGTGCAGAATTCTAGACAAAGGTTTACTCTTATAATTGCTTAGCTGAACTAGGGGCCTGTCTCATTGTGAAAAACATTTCCACAAAGCATACAAGGGAAAATTCTCGTATGGTCCAACCCACTACTAATGTCTCACACACTTCTGACTAACTGTATTTCCTTTCCACCGACATTATTGTGCACGAAGTACATGACATTGCTTATTATGTTCGTTTGTAAGAACCTCCTCTAGCCCTACAAGGTCTTGTATCCACAGTAGCATTGTACCCAATTTCCCTACAGCAGTGTGAAAGCACAGCATGTTCTGTAACAATATTTTCGAGTTTTGAGAATGTTTTTGCCTGTCCATTCCATTTTATCCTTATTTCATTTTATATTATTTTGTCTGAGTAATTTTAGATTTCCCAGATATTGCTGAAAAGTTGGTTATGCAGCATCGGTAAACCTAAAAAATCTACATAACTGAAATTGATTGTCTGATTGAATTTCTTAATTGCTTCTGTTTTGGCAGGAGACGATTTAATATCCTGTTTTAAAATTTGGAATTAAAAAGTACTTAATTGAATTGGACTTTTCCCGGTTTACTGTGAGCCCATTCTTTTGAAGAATAAACGTATCTCTCAAGATCATTGCCATGAGTTTCTTATGAGGCATTAAAAACAATGATAGTATATATTTAAAAAAATATATTTCTAGACTTTTTTATCTGATAAAAATGCTTTATATTAGTTCCGGAAATTATTCAAAACCTGAAGAAATTCCAAATACATATGTATTTATACAAACCACTTGTTGAAGACATTTGTATAAACCACTTGTTGCAGAGAAAGTTGTGATGCATCGAGATTCTTTGGCTAGTTCAGTTTGATCACAACCAATGTTGAGGTAAAATGGCCTGCTTGATCTAATTAAAAAAATGTCCCCAGTTGTTGGAATTGAATATTGCTTTCTAATGACAGCTTGAGGTCGACACAACCTGATCTTCCCCATTTCATTTGGCAACACAAACAAATGTGATACCAAAGTTGTTCATTCTTTGACATTGTCAATTATATTCAAGGACAAAGGTTATTATATTTCTTTAACCCTAAACCCTGTGTACACATAACATGAATTAAATGGAGGAAAATTCCAGACAAATATTTCAAGTAGCAAATAATACAAGCATAGAATGATATGTGTGCCTGTCATGACTCTCCTCAAATGATAAAAAAGTTGCTCTTTTTAAAATTTTAAAGATTTTACAAGACTCAAACGAAGCTTTGAGGTAAACGAACGCATTAAAAGTAGCAATTCTGATTGTTTGAAAATACCCACTAAAACACAGTCATATGAAATTTCCTAGAAGTTGACTTCTACTACGTTCGCGTAAACTGGTCATGTGACTAGTGAAATTTCAATGTCTCTGGCGAGCCGAAAAGCCGAAAAATCTGGAAATTTTATACAGAATCTGCGAAGAGATTCGTCAAATTATGGATGTCACTGCGCCTTTGTTGACACACTTTGACCCTTCCAAGCCAATTCTCGTACATGTAGATGATTCTTCCTATGGAATAGGAGCAGTAATGGCCCATAATGGCGTCAAGTAAAATGGATAATGGAAGTAAAATGAATAATGGAAGTGAAAAGCCGGTGTGTTACATTTCACGTACGCTGTCTGTTGCAGAGAAAAATTACGCCCACATAGAGAAGGAAGGACTAGCACTTGTGTTTGTCGTAAAAAAACTGCATCAATATCTGTATGGTCATTTTTTCACTCTTTACACCGATCATAAGCCACTACTAGGACTGTTTGCTGAAAACAAGCCAATTCCTCCCCTTGCTGCTGCCAGAGTGCAACGTTGGGCACTGTTCCTATAACTACAAATTAGAGTATCGTGCTGGGTCCTCCAATGGTAATGCCGACTGTCTTAGTAGTCTACCGGTGAATGCCCTAGTGGAAGATTGTTCAAATTCAGGGAATAGAGTTCACATGATGGATTTGATTAACTCCCCTGTGACTGTGGCTGAAGTGTGTTCAGAGACCAGAAAAGATCCTGTTCTGAGCAGGGTATATGAATTAACTATCAAAGGCTGGGGATATTACACTGCAATTGCTGAAATGAAGCCATACTTCAACAAGTGAGAAGAATTGAGTTGTGAAGATGGTGTGGTACTGTGGGGAAGTCAGGTTGTCTTCCCTCCAAAATTGAGGCTGAAAGTGTTGTAGATCCATGTAGGATGTTATGTGTGGTGGCCAAATTTGGATGCTGATATTGAAATGACATGCAAGGCTTGTGAAGTATGCATTCAGGGTCAAAGCAATCCTAAAAATGCTCCAATTCATCGCTGGAAATATCCAAGTCAGCTATGGGAAAGAATACACGTAGATTTTGCTGGTCCATTCATGGGACCTATGTTCTTAATTGTTGTTGACTCGTACTCGAAATAGATTGAAGTCTGTATCATGAATTCGGCGGCTGCCACAGCCACAGTTGAGAAGTTGAGAGGAATCTTCGCCACTCATGGACTACCTGTCATATTAGTGACAATGGTCCATGTTTCGTTAGTAAAGAGTTTAAATCATTTATGAACTTCAATGGAATTCGACATATATTCACCACTCCGTATCACCCCTCTTCTAATGGCCAAGCTGAGCACACTGTTCGTACATTCAAGGAAGCAATAAAGAAGATGAAAGTGGACGGGAAAGGGACACTCGAAACTAAGGTCAACAGGTTATTGTTCTCTTTCAGAATTACTCCGCATTCAACAACTGGAGCTTCTCCTGCTGAATTGTTGTTCAAACGTCACTTACGGACAGCACTTCACCAGATACTCGTCGTCGAGTTCAAGGGGGTCAATATAATATGGAACAAAGGACGACGATATTACATCCCCTGCGTGCATTTAGAAAAGACGATCGTGTTCTTATACGAATTTTGGAGCTGGATAGAAGACACTATAACCCAACAGTTGGGAGCAATAAATGTTGAAGTAAGAGTGGGTGGAAACTTATTAGAACGACATGTAGATCAACTTCTGAAGCTTCCACCCCAGTCAGCAGAAGTAATGGTACCTCATGTTCCTACCGTTACAGCAGCTGAGTTGCCTGGAGTGTCAGGTAAAGTTCCTGAGGCGTCAGTTACTGCTGATTCTCCACTGTGTGTGATACTGTTGTGTCTCCATTACATCTGAAGCACCTAGGTCAAGTCGCAAACATCAACCGCCCTCCCGGTTTAACGACTACGTGTGTGGAAAACACTAATTAATGAGTGGACGTGTTGTGCTGACAAGAGTATGGAGGAAGCAGAGGCAACTCCAGTGTTAGTTGCCCGGGTACTTCTGCAGCTCTCCAGTAGAGGAAAGATATAAAAAGGTGCTTTGGACGGATAGTGGGTGCCATCTTGAAGCGATACCAGGGAGACAGAGTCACGTGGGAAAGCGACAGTTTGAGCCTTTGCAATCAAACCGAATTGAAAACATAATATTAATAATACAGGTATGTTTAAATTTTATACTTGCAAGCATCCGATTTATAATACAGATATGTTTAAATTTTATACTTGCAAGCATCCAATTTATAATACAGGTATGTTTAAATGTTATACTTGCAAACATCCGATTTATATTTATCCATTAGTTGTGAACTTACAATAATGATTGAACGGGGTACATGTTCTACATGGTAGCAAGAGGGTGTCACCTATTGTTGTTGTATGGTATTTTATTGTTAAATATATATTTAACAAGCGGACGTAAAAAGATGATGATATATGTGCCCAATAGATGATTGTGTGTGTATATATATATATATATATATATATATATATACACACATGAATATATATATGCATATACACACACATTTTCTGTCTCTGACATTGGTCTTACACTGTGATATCTTTTCTTGTCTTTACAATTGTGTTAACTGAACATTCCATTACAACATGCAGTAGAAGAACAACAAATTCACCAGAAAGTCTGCTATCTGTCATTTATGGACAGTATATTTTTTAGCCTACATAACATCCATTAACCATATCCATATTTCTTAATGTAGACCCAATAAGCAACAAGCATTCTAGTGGTCAGTAGAAAATATATCTACATGGCATATTTTCCATACATCTAAACAGAGTCCCATGATATCCAAGACAAGAAACTGAACCACAATACATTATACTGACAGACAATTCTCAACTTTTAAGAATTCCTCAGAAATTAATATGGAGGAGGTTAATGACTTGAACACTTCTAGCACAACTGGTTTTAACAATATAGATTCAGTTACACAGACATACAGTGATGAGAAACCTTTACACAGTGAAACACTTACTAAACGAAGATCATTACACAGAAATATTCCTGAGCATCGCTGTGAGATTTGTAAGGAAACTTTCTCTTCAGAAGATGAAGTCTTTGCACACAAAGAAATACACAATAAGGAAAAACCTTTCCACTGTGAAATATGTGGGAAATCTTTTGTCTATAACAGTAATTTAATAAGTCACAAAAGAATGCACACTGGAGAAAAACCCTTCCGTTGTGAAATATGTTGGAAATCTTTTGTCTCTAACAGCAATTTAACAAGTCACAAAAGAATACACACTGGAGAAAAACCTTATTCATGTCAAATATGTGGGAAATCTTTTGTCAATAATAGTGATTTAAGCAGGCACAAAAAAATACACACTGGAGAAAAACCCTGTCATTGTGAAATATGTGGAAAATCGTTTATCACTAACAGTAAGTTAACAGCACACATAAGAGTACACACTGGAGAAAAACTGTTCCACTGTGAAATATGTGGGAAATTTTTCACTCAAAATTCGAATCTTGTTATCCACAAACGTAGACACACTGGAGAAAAACCATTCCCCTGTGAAATATGTGGGAAATCTTTTATCACTAATGGTCTCTTAAAAACACACAAACAAATACACAGTGGAGAAAAACCGTTTCACTGTGAAATATGTGGGAAATCTTTTGTTGATAATAATTATTTAACAATTCACAAAAGAATACACACTGGAGAAAAACCCTATCATTGTGAAATATGTGGAAAATCATTCTGTGTTAAGTCTGGTCTTGTAGTTCACAAAAGAATACACACTGGAGAAAAACCCTTCCACTGTGAAATATGTGGGAAATCTTTCATTGAGAATTCCAAGCTTACAATCCATATGCGTAGACACACTGGAGAAAAACCCTTCCACTGTGAAATATGTGGGGAATCTTTTGTCTCTAATTCTACACTTACAGTCCACAAACGTATACACACGGGAGAACAACCGTATTGCTGTGAAATATGTGGGAAATCGTTTGTCAACAATTGTGATTTAAACAGACACAAAAGAATACACACTGGAGAAAAACCGTTTCATTGTGAAATATGTGGGAAATCATTCATTGATAATTCTCATCTTGTAGTTCATAAAAGAATACACACTGGAGAGAAACCCCATCATTGTGAAATATGTAGAAAATCTTTTGTCTCTAACAGTTATTTAACAAGTCACAAAAGAATACACACTGGAGACAAGCCCTTCCACTGTGAAATATGTGGGAAATCTTTTATCACTAATAGTCTATTAAAAACACACAGAATAATACACACTGGAGACAAGCCCTTCCACTGTGAAATATGTGGGAAATCATTTATCACTAATGGTCTCTTACAAACACACAAAAGAATACACACAGGAGAAAAACCCTTCCACTGTGAAATATGTGGGAAATCATTTATCACTAGTGGTCACTTAACAACACACAAAAGAATACACACTGGAGAAAAACCCTTCCACTGTGAAATATGTGGGAAATCATTTATCACTAATAGTCTATTAAAAACACACAAAATAAGACACACTGGAGAGAAACCCTTCTACTGTGAAATATGTGGGAAATCATTTATTGCTAATTGTCTCTTAACAATACACAAAAGAATACACACAGGAGAAAAACCGTTTCAGTGTGAAATATGTGGGAAGTCATTCGTTAATAATGCGAATCTTATTATCCACATACGTAGTCATACTGGAGAGAAACCTTTTCACTGTGAAATATGTGGAAAATCCTTTGTCTGTAATGATTACTTGAAAAGACACAAGCGAAAACACACTGGTGGGAAGCCTTTTAACTGTGAAACATGAGAAATCCTTCTCTTACAAATCTTAACTTATTGTCCACTAACAAGTACACATTGAAGAACATTTATCATGGTGAAATATGTCAGAAATCATTCTTTGAATTCTCATCTTGTCTACAAATTTGCTCTTGCTTGAGAGAAACCCTTTCACTAAATATTTGAGAAATCCTTAATTGTGAATTATAAACTTATAGTTGATGAATGATGATGAATCTCCATTAGTTTTGATGATAAGTGTTCCAATTGTTCAATCAACAGCATGGCCTACTCAATGAATTAGTGTGTAAGTGGCTGAGTATTCCACAGACATGTGTACCCTTAACGTAATCCTCAAGCAGAATCAACATGAAAAAGTGTGACGAGGTTGGACCTTTTAATTACAGGTACAATCCATCCGATGGGCTTCTGCACAGTTTCCTTCTACCCAAATTCACTCATAAGGCTTGAGTCGAACTGAGGTTATTGTAAAGACACATGCCCAAGATGCCACACAGTTGGATCAAATCCGGGACCTGGTGATTGCGAAGTGAACTTCTTAACCATTCAGTCATTCTGAACCATACACACTGGACAAAAAACTATATCAATGTGAAATATGTGGGGAATCATTCAGTGTAAACTAATTCTGTACCTGTAATTCACAGCTGCTGAATATAGACTGGAGAAAAACATTATCATTGTGAAATATGTTGGAAATCATTCTGAGCTCTAGTCTTGTAATCTACAAATACACCCTGGAGAAAGATCTATTCACTGATATTTGTCATTAAAGTTTCTTACCGAGACACAATCTCATTAGTTATGATTGGAAAAACCACGGATAAAATCTTATAGATGTGAAATTTGTGGTAAATTATTCTCATTCAAAAGCGATGTACAGGAGGAAAATATATCTATAAATAGAAGTAAAAAGATTACTGAGAAATTGATATAAAATATTATCACTGAAATTTGTGATAAAATATTCATATTTATATGTAAATTAAAATTTTATTTTATAAAAGTCTTATGAATTTTAAATTAAGATATTATAACTATAATATTTGTGAAATTGTATTTTCTGGACAGGACAGTCAAAATTATCTTTTTCAAAATTGATTCATTACTGGAAATACTCTCTAGGTCTACCTTTCATTGTAGCAGCATTGATGGTGGTAGCCCTGAATTGTTGTACCTGCCAGAGAGGGGACGGTGGGTTCATTGTTGCTTCATGTCTGTTTTCTGCATCTGAAAAGAAGAGAGATTGTGTGAGCGTTTGATGATGGTTGAGGGGGTTCTCACAGATGACCAGATGTTTCCACCTGGCCACCCCACTAACATGGTAAGTTTTAGCCCTGTATATGCAATTAGGGTTTTTCATTGATCTGACTAATTCTTTTTGGCATGTTTTCACAGCTGGATGCTCTTTTGATCACTAACCACTTAACAGCATGGACCGGGTGCATTTTATCATGCCACCAGCACTAGAGAGGTTGTCTGCTGCCTCTACTACAGTGTGTCATTTGTTTAAAATTCAGAGTTACTGCTCTCCTAGATGGGTTGCTTTCACTACATTTGTGGAGTCCACATCCCCC
>JAOPJM010487443.1:0-10911 GCA_027124095.1 Muusoctopus leioderma | reverse complement strand
TGCAAGCCCACCGACTTGTCCTGGTTAATCTTTGCTCCTGTCAAAAGCTCGTATTCTCTCAGCGTGGTGCCGACCACTGGCTATTATTATTATAGCCTTGTACCTAATAATAATAATAATAATAATAATAATAATAATAAATGTTTCTAACATAGGAACAAGGCCAACAACCCCAGTGTTTGACTGAATAATAATAATAATTGTTTCTAGCATAGGTACAAAGCCAGAAATTTTGGGAGGAATGTTAAGTCGATTAAATCAACCCCAGTATTTAACTAGTACTTTGTTTATCAACCCCGGTAGGAAGAAAGGCATAGTTGACCTCAGTGGTATTTGAACTCAGAACATAAAGAGCCATAACTAAATACTGCAAGGTATTTTATCCAACGCTCTAACGATTTTGCCAATCCACGACCCTAACAACAACAACAACAACAACACAACAACAACAACACAACAACAACAACAACAATAATAATAATTGTTTCTAACATAGGCACAAGGCCAACAATCCCAGTACTTGACTGGTACTATATTTTATCGACCATGGAAGGATGAAAAGGCAAAGTTGACCTCGGTGGGATTTGAACTCAGAGCGCGGTGAGCCAGAATGAATACTGCAAGGCATTCTCTCCCATGCGCTAACATCTCTGCCAATTCGCCTCCTTGCCAATTTACCAATACAAGGCAAACTGTCCAGATATAATAATAAAGGACAGGAACGCAAATCTCTCTGCTCTGATATATATTCCGAACCCTTCTGACAAAAACATCACCTGGAAGGAAGTCAAGAAACTGTCAATGTACAAGGATCTTGAGATGGAAATATATAGGATATAGGGTATGAAATAAAAACAGTACCAATAATAATTGGAGCACTAGGTATGATAAAAAAGAACATGAACAAAAACATAAAAGCCATACCAGCACTAAAAACTCTACATAGACTAAAAAAAAAAAAAATTTCCCTGCTAGGTACAACCCACACCCTACACAAAACATTTTCAATTCAATAGAGTCACAGACAGTACAATCTCTGCACAACTCACACAACACATACTCTATAATAATCATCACCCAATAAAATAACAACTCATACAGCACATACTCTACAGAATCACCATCCAATAAGGTTGGCAAGAAAAGTTTTTACATGGCCAATATCTGACAAAACTAAACAAAGTGAAAGTGGATAAAGAAAAACAAAATCAGGACTGGTTGAAAAGTGCCGCAATCAAAGTTGAAACCAAAGTATTTTTTATTGCAACACAATACCAAATCCTTCCCACCAGAAACTACCAAAAACATATAATGAAGTAGAATTCAAAAAGTAACTGTAGAATGAGTGGAAGCAATGAAGAAACAATCAATCACATTATTTATGGTTCTCCAGTCTTAGTCAAAAGGTAATATATATATATATATACAGGCATGACAGAGTTAGAGCTTTTATACACTGGAGAGCATGATGAAATACCCACAGAGAAGACATGGTACAAATATACACCATAAAAGGTCTCAGAGTTAACATACTCTGGGACATGCTAATTCATACAGACAGGGAGATTAAGGCAAATTGATCAGATATTTTTGTCAAAGACCACCAGGAAAAAAAATGTTTCCTAATCGATGTATCAATTCCAACAGATGACAAAATATCTCTAAAAGAAATGAAAAAGCTATCTAAATATAAAGATCTGGAGATAATTATATAGTCATAATGTTAAAAACAGAAACAATCCCCATAAAAATAGGTGCTTTGGGAATATTTAATAAAGATACTTTCAAATACATAACCAAATCCCCAAGACTTACACATATACACAGTATATAACCCCCCCCCCCCCTAACTAGGCACTGCACACATTACATAGAGTACTTTTAATACATAGAAAAAGAACAACAAAACAAAACTAAACACTGCATATAAAGAAGACATACAGAGCTGCGAACCATTAATCAGAGAAAGTACGCAATAAGAATAAGATTTTTTAAATGATGATATTAAAATAATAATAATAATTGTCTCTACCATAGGCACAAGGTCAAAAATACCAGTACTTGACTGGTACTTTATTTTATCGACCCCCGGATGAAAGGCAAAGTTGACCTTGGCAGGATTTCAACTGAGAGCGCAGTGAGCCAGAACGAATACTGTAAGGTATTCTGTCTGACATGCTAACAACTCTGCCAATAATAATAATAACAATAATAATACTAATAATAATAATAATTCTTTCTAATGTAGGCACAAGGTGAGAAATTTTGGAGGGGAGGGGTAAGTCCATTATATTGACCCAGTACTTGACTGGTACCTTTGTTTATCAACCCCAGAAGGATGAAAAGCAAAGTTGACCTCAACAGGAATTGAACTCAGAAAAAAGAGCCAGAACAAATACCACAAATCATTAGTGCCGATGCTCCAGTGATTCTGCCAATCCACCACCCTAATAATGGTTTCTTACATTGGCATAAGGAAAACATTTTGGGGGAGGGCTAAGTCGATTAAATCAACTCCAGTACTTGACTGGTACTTTGTTTTTCAACCCCGGAAGGATGAAAGGCAAAGTTGACCTCGGCGGGATTTGAACTCAGAATGTAAAGAGCTGGAACAAATACCACAAGGCATTTTGTCCAATGCCTTACCCATTCTGCCAACCCAACAACAATTCCTAACATGGCAGGGAAAGTGTTTGCCAGTGTTTAGATTTAATGTTGCATCTAGAAAATTTACGATCTTCGGGTTTGTATTTATTGTAATTTTTTAATTAAATTCTTTAAAAATGCTAATTAGAGTTTTTCTGAGTTTGTCCATGTCATGCTCATTCATGTTGTGAGATATGGCAAGTCCGTCATATCTGTAAAGTACTATTTTAGTGGATCTTGTTTTATCTTTCAGTGTGTGCAGGATATATAATTCAACAAAATTTGAAACCTCTGCTCCTTTACAGCTACCCATGGATACATCAAAAAGTTCATTTCCATGTTTCTTAACCCAGAAGATATAAAGTAATAATGACTTTCTTGCATTCATTATAATATTGATATCAGTGTCAGTTATGGTGATGTATATTTTTCCAAATTCTAAAGCTTTCAGGAGAAATTATTTAGAAATTGGTGGGTAGTATTCTACAATATTGAACTGGGTGAATCTGTAACAACAACCAAAAATCTCTAGCAACAACCAAAAGTCTCTAACCACAACCAAAAATCTCTAGCAATAACCAAAAGTCTCTAACCACAACCAAAAATCTCTTACCACAACCAAAAACCTATAAACATGATGCAAACAACCCAACCTGATTGTAATTGTAGAAACATGACTAGTTGCCTTATGAATAGAAAATGTCTAAAGTACGACCTGTCCCTTCCCCTCTATCTTGATATGTATGACATGTCATCACACCCTATCTTGACAAGTAATGACCAGCTGCCATTACTCCAATTTTGAGCCCAACCTGCCAGTCTACTCTCAGTTCCCCCTCCACTCCTAGGAATTCATGCACTCCAAACAAACTCACCAGTCTTCTGTAAGCTCCTCCTCTTCCTAACACCACACATTAAGCACCCTTGGCAACATTCTGGAGAGACAGGATCCACAGTGATGGCGACCCATCTAGGAGAGTAGTAACTCTGAATGAAATTCTGCATGTCACAGCAAAAGCAACCTGTCTAGAAGAGCAGTAACTTTGAATAAAAACTGACTCAGCCTGGCGGGGATACTTTAGTCCTGATAGACAACTTCTCTAGAGCTAGTGGAAAGATAGGATAAAATGCACCAAGTCTATGATGTAAAGTAGTTGGTGATATGAAGGGTATTGAGCCAAGAAAACTATACCAAAATCACAACAGTCACAAATACAATGAAAAACCCTAACTGCATATACAGGACTAACATTTACCATGTTAGTGCTGTGCATAGAAGTGGGATGGTCAGGTTGAAACAACTGACCATGTGTGAGAACCCCTCAACTGTCATCAAACAATTGTATAAACTCTCTTCCTATCAGATGCAGAAAACAGACATCAAGCAACAACCCACCCACTACTAGAAACTCCCCTCTTCCTGTCATGTACAAAACTTTAGGGCTACCAGTATCAATGCTGGCATGATGAAAGATAGGTCTGGGAAGATTGTAGTGATGCTGGGGGAGAAGCAAGTAGATGTGTGTTGCAGACAAGAGGTAAGGCAGAGGGGAGCCTCAGCCAGGCCCCTCATGGGCAAGGAACACAGCTGCAAATTTTTCTGGGTGAGTAACAGTGCTGGGGTGGGTGGAGTAAGCATAATGTTGGCAGAGAAATGGCTAGATAAAGTAATTGAGGAAGCTAGAGTATGTAATTAAGCTTAGACTAGTCATGGCCAACATGACAACAGTTATCTTGGCATATGCACCGCAATCAGAACTGACAGATGATCAAAAGGACTGTTTCTATAAATCCCCCTTGCAGACTACCTCAATATGGAATGACAGTGACCACATTATCATGGCTGGTAACTTTAATGAGAGCTACCCAGACACAGACAATCTGGAAAAGGGAGGTATGGAAGCTGAAAGATCCCTCTACAAAACATAGGTTCAGAGAAGTTCTAGATGATGTGTATGTTGAGAAGGAAGATGACAACTAGGACTTTCTACAAGACAACATAGATGACAACTGGGACTTTCAACAAAACAACCTGCTGAGAGCCACAGATCTGATCTGTGGTTGGAGCAAGGTACCAGCCAGATGAAAGGTTACTTGGTGGTCGAATGGTACAGTAGATAGAGTCATAAAAGCTAAGAGATGGGCCTGGAAAGATTAGAAGAAAGTGGAGAGCAGGGAACAGTATCAGGTAGCTAGAAGAGAAGCTAGATGTTAGGTGTATGTAGCGAGGAGGGAAGCTCCTTGTTAAGAGGTTTGCCGATGTTCTGTGACAAAAAAGTCAGAAGTGTGAGGTGTTCCGAATTACAAAGCACTGTATCAGTGTGAACAAAGATGTTGTTGGGGAAAAGTGTGTTTGGAATGATAGTGGCACACTTACCTGCACCAATGCCAAGAAAGAGGCTTAGAAATATTACTACAAGAGGTTGCTGAATATGAACAATGCATGGGAGAAAGAGGAACTACCTCAAGTAGACTCAACAGAGGGACCAGCTTTTAAAGTTGGCAGCTATACAGTCGAAAGCATGAGTAAGGATATGAAGGCAGGGAAAGAAGCTAGACAATCAAGGATAACCTCTGAGATGCTGAAAATATATGGTTAAGTAGGGCTCATGCTAGTCACTTGCATAGTAAGGTAGTTCAAGGTGTCATACCCAATGGCTGATGAGCAGTATTATCATCAACTGCTACAAGAGTAAAGGAGATGCTCTAGAAAGAAGCAACAACAGGGGCATCAAACTCATGGACAATGTGGTGAAAGTAACAGAAAGAGTAGTAGAACACTGATTAGGAAGAGAATTAAGCTAGATGAGATACCATTCTGGTTTGTGCTAGGACAGAGTACCATCTTACTAGTGAAACAACAACAAGAGAAATTCTTAACTAAGAGCATGCCACTATACCTATCATTCATTGATCTCGAAAAGGTATTTGACAGGGTAGCATGCTCTGTAGTCTGGTGGTTACTAAAAAAAACTAGGTGTAGATGAATGAATTGTGGGAGCTGTGCAAGCCATGTACAGAGATGCCGTCAGCAAGGTAAGAGTTGACAAGGAGTTCAGTGAAGAAATCAGTGTGCAGGTAGGTGTCCACCAGGGCTTATTTCTCAGCTCCCTCCTGTTTATTATAGTTCTCCAGGACATAACAGAAGTTTAAAACCAGCTGTCTGGGAATTCTTGTATGCCGATGACCTAGTTCTCATAGAAAAATCTGTTGAAGATTTAAATTAAAAATTCCTAACGTGGAAGCATAGCCTAGAATCAAGAGGCCTCAAAGTAAACCTAGCAAAGACAATGGTTTTAGTTAACAGGAAAGAAGACAGGACCCTACTGCCATCTGGGAAGTTTCCATGCTCAATATGCAGAAAAGGAGTAGGTAGGAATGCCATACATGTACCCAATATAAACTATGAGTACACAAGAGGTGTAGTGGGATCACAAGGAAGAGTTTGTATGTAGCAGTTGGACAGGAGAAGTTAATAGTAAGAGCACCCCATGAAATAAATTCTTTCAAATGCTTGCAAGGCTCCATAGAAGGAGTTGATCTAGGTAAGTTTCTCTTACCTAGATGACCTAATTAGTAGTGGAGGTGGATGCTCCCAAACATAGTAGCCAGAATAAGAATGGGATGGAAAAAGTTAAGGGAGTTATTACCTCTGATGGCAACAAAAGGATTCTCTCTCTGAGTAAAGGGTAGATTCTATGATGCGATGTGTCATAGATATGAAGTGCGATGTTGCTTGGTAGTGAAACATGTGCACTGAATGCGGTGGATGTGCAAAAGCCGGAAAGAAATGAGACAAGCATGCTCTACTGGATGTGTAATGTAAGTGTGTATAAATGACAGAACACAAATGAGCTGAGAGAAAATTTGGGTATATGAGGGCTCAGGTGTAGTGTGCAAGAGAGGAGACTGTAGTGTGCAAGAGAGGAGACTGTAGTGTGCAAGTAAGGAGACTGGTATGGACACGCGATGCATATGGAGGATGACAGTTGGGTAAAAAAAAGTTTCAAGCAATCAAAATGGAAGCAACCTGCAAAAGAGGAAAGCCAAGGAAAACATAGGAAGAAGTGGTGAAAGCTGATTTCAGGATGCTGAACTTCGTGAATGAGATGCCAAGTGATCGTGACATGTGACATAAGGTTGTGCTGGAGAAGACCCCATCCAACCCATGCAAGCATGGAACAACAAACATAAAAATGCTGCTGCTGTTGCTGCTGCTGCTGTTGCTGCTGCTGCTGATGATGATGAGTTATAGTAGTTTTTTTAGTTTAGGTTCATTAATGAACCTGTATACCAGACTCCTGACTCCTTTGATGAGTGGTGCACCAGACCATGTCCACTTTAAAATTATCGAATTTTACTTCTAATTGCTGTTAATGTTTGTCCAACCGATTTTTAAATATATTAATGTTTTCATCTACTACCACTCCTTCTGGCAAACTATTCCAAATTTTTACTGTTCTTAAACTGAATGTCTCCTTCCTCCTGTTTGTATTTGATGTTCTCAGGTGAAACTTTTTTACTGTGTCCCCTTGTTCTATATTGCCCTGAGGTCTCACTCCAGAGGTGAATAAAGTGACATTAATCCTCTTTATAGTGTCCATTTACCATTTTATTTCCAGCATAACCACTCTGACTCATCTGTATCTCAAATTTGGTAATTTGAGATTTTCTAATCTCTCTGGATACGTCAGATTTTTCAGGTTAGTAGGTCTTCTTTGTACTGATTCAATATTTCCCATGAGTTCTTTATTGTCGGGACTCCAGACTAGAGTTGCATAATGCAAATGGGATCTTACCATACATTTGTAAAGGGGTATAAATTTTTCATGTTTAAGTATGTAAAATGTCTTATACCCATCATCGCATTTACCTTTTTTATTTTTTACAATATATGTTCTTCAAATTTCAATTTTTCCCCTCTTATAATACCTAAATCTTTTTCTGCATTCACTTTTTGAATTACAGTTTGACCCAGTTCATATCTATTTTCCTCATTGATCTCTCTTTCCATATGAAGGTGTTTGCATTTGTCTGGACAGGAAGGTAACAGCCATGTATCACTCTAGTTTACCATTGTCCAGATATCTTGCAGTTTAATGTAGTCTTCCACTTACTTGTGGTGTGGAAACCTTGGCATCATCTGCAAAAAGGTTTGTGGTAACATTTTCAGGTAAGTTGTTGATATATATTACAAAATGGTGTGGTCCCAATACTGATCCTTGAGGTATTCCTAATGTCACATCGCACCATATTGATTTACTCTCCTTCACTCTCCCTTGTTGTTTTCTCTCACTGAAGAAGTCTACAATCTACTTTAATATCTGAACATTAGTACTATATGCAAGTCCAGGAAAATATAGTCTATTCCTATTTCTTTATCCATATCTTCTGTCCATTCCTCAATTACTTTTAAGAATTGTAATGTAGTTGACCACCTAGATAAAAAAAAACATAGTTTCTTGGTAAAAAAAAAAATATTGTCCTTCATAAAATCAATTACATGCTTCCTTTCAAGCTTTTCCAGACTTTTACATAAAATCGATGTTAGGTTCACAGGTCTGTAATTTTCTGCTTTACTCCCATCTTATATATAGCACTAATCTTTGCTTTCTTTCATATGTCTGGTAACTTATGGTGATGAATTGGCAGAGTCATTAAAGCATCAAATAGAACACCTTGCCGTATTCATTCCGACTCGCTGTGCTCTGAATTCAAATCTCACCGAGGTTAACTTTGCTTTTCATCCATTGAGAGTAGATAAAGTACCAATCTAGGGTGGTGGACTGGTGGAATTGCCAGAGCATCAGACGAGATGCCTTGCAATGTTTGTTCCGACTCTTTGCATTGTGAATTCAAATCCTGCCGTGGCTTACTTGGGTGGTAGACTTAATCCGTCGCCCAGTTTAACACCACCATCTGGCCGGCCCTTGGGTGCCTTTAGCAGAGTTCACTCTGTTGCAGGCATTCAGGCCAGATCTCTGGTCGGAGGATACTTTCCTCTCTCCCTCCCTCCCACCAATCTTCCTAAACAAATGTAATGGGCACTGCCTTCCCTCCTGACTAACCAATAAAAAGAAAAATTAAAAAATTATACTCACTCTAGGGACTGTTTGTACAAAATTATTAGGGGCATTGCAATGCTCTCTGCCATGCTTTTAAGAAATCTAGGATGTACATCATCAATTCCTGGTGATTTGTCTATCTTTAAATTTTTTATTAATTTCCTAATTTCCATTTCTCTAATACTAATGTATTCCATAGGATACCTAACCTCTTTATTATCTAGGCAAGGAATACATCTGTATCCTCCTTATTAAATACTTTACTGTAGAAATTTACAAGTATATTAGCCTTTTATTCGTCATCTTCTACTTTCTTTGATCTGATCCTCATATAGATCACCTATCATCCATATTGTTTTTGGATTTTCCTTTGCTTTCTTTGCTAGATCTTTCTCAAATAACTTTCTCAGCTCCTTTGTGTCTTTTTACACTTGGTTGTGTATTATGTTGTAGTGTCTTCTTGTTTCTGGGTTTCTATTTGTTAAAGCTTTTCAGGGCAATGCATGTTTTTTTTTTGTTTTTTCTTTTCTCTAAAACTTCCTCATTTATTGGATATTTATACTTATTTCTCTCAGTGATGTTCACAGATTTGGTTGATATATTTTCACTTTCTATTTTGGCTATTACCTAATATAATTTCTCCCAATTTTTATTTCCACTAAATTCATTAAGAATATCAGACCATTGATTGGTGGGATACAATTATTTGGTTGATTCCCTCAAGATCAACTAATTTGTAAATTTTCTGAGTTTTGATACACTGTGAAGTATACGTGTAGCAATTAAAAGTAAAACTTAACACACTGTGGTTGCTCTTTCCAAGTGTGCTTTGGTAATCAATTTCATATAACATATCAGCCTTGTTTGTGAATATCAAATCCAAGATGTAAGCCTCCCCAGCTCATCTACATTGAGTTAGTATGTTGACATGTTGATAAAGGTAATTTCCTTATACTCAATCCAGAAACATATTTTCTTGAGATTTAGGGGTGTTACATTTTGCTATCATTTTCTCCCAATTAATTACAGGGTAATAAAAATCTCCTATAATTAGCAAGTGCGAGTACCTTTTTTTACAAGCCTCATCTGTTAATACTCATAGACATCCATCTTTCCTCCCATTGTCTTCTTTTCCTTCATCATAAATTAGGCCTATCAAATTTTACAAATAAGCTCTCTTTGAAACCAAATGTTCATATCCAACTCTGATGCTATCAATGTACCATTTACATATACCAGTAATCCTCTTTTTTTGTTCTCTCAGCTTTATTTAGTTGATATCTCATGTTCTTGGGTTTAACCTCAGTTGATACCAATGACTTGTAGCCTGGAACTTGCAACACTTATATTCAACTCATTCAATCTTATTAGTAACTTGGTCAGCATTTGTAGATAAACATCTAATTCCCTTTTTCCTATTTACATTTTTTTACATGACTTTTTTACAGTTTTCTTATCAATTACTGCCACCTTTCCTTCGTCCTCACTATTGCCCATAGTGGTCCTTTCACTTTGAATTCTCCTTTGCTTGAATCTGTCACTTCTTTTTTTTTGCTTCTCTCTAAACTGTACAAAGTTTTGTCTCAGTTTCTTGGTGAAATCATTTTGTATTTTTATAACTTCAAATTGTACATTGTTGTTGATATGTTTGATATTTTTAAACAGTGCCAGTTTTATTTCTAATTCTGCCAAGTTCACCAGTATAGGTCTTTTGGAGTTATCACCATTAAATCTACTGAGTCACTCAATTGCAATAACTCTCATTATTAGCCAGTTACCCTGCAAATTTCTAATACCTCCAAAATGTTGTCATAATGAGCTCTTTCCTTCCCATTCCTTTAGATGTATTCAAAAACTATAGTGTTATTCTCTTTTTTTTCCTTTCATTCATTTCTTCTAAGATATCATACACTATTATAGCAACTAAATATTGTGACAACACTAAATCAGTTAGTACAATTTGCATAATTAGTACTTTGCGCTGGCTACATAGTCAAATATTTAATTACTAATTTACTAAACAACGTGTGTTCAATAATTTGAGATGTACATTGAGGTATACCATTTTTATAAACAGTACAAGTTTTTAGCCAATGATATATATCATCGCTTTTTACGTCCACTTTTTCCATGCTAGCATGGGTTGGACGGAGAGAGTTATTGAGGCAGAATTTTTATGGTCGGATGCTCTTCCTGTCAC
>JAOPJM010487234.1:0-10911 GCA_027124095.1 Muusoctopus leioderma | reverse complement strand
TCACCATTTATCTGTTCACTGTGGATGTGATCACCATTATCTGTTCACTGTGGATGTGATCACCATTTATCTGTTCATTGTGGATGTGATCACCATTTATCTGTTCACTGTGGATGTGATCACCATTATCTGTTCACTGTGGATGTGATCACCATTTATCTGTTCACTGTGGATGTGATCACCATTTAACATTTGATTATATGTGAACTGTACACACTGATTAACCCTTTTGATACCAACCCACCTGAAACCACCGCTGGTTCTATGAAAAAAACCATTTGTTTTAAAGTGTTTATATTTAAATTTAAACCTTCCATTATAATTTCATGCAAGAACTTTTTGTTAAGTTATGTACCGAACACCAACTTAATAATGAGAAAGTTAGTTATTTTACTAAATTCCTCCAAATTCTTGATTATTTTCTAAATTAATTGAAAATCATAGGCATTGTATTTCTTTAGAAATATGGTAATAAAAGCGTTAATAATTTGAAAAATATATTTATTGACGGTGCCCCAGCATGGCCGCAGTCCGATGATTAAAACAAGTAAAAGAATAAAAGAATATTGGTGTGTTTACTTTGATATTGAGGAGGGGATTAAACCAAGTTATTTTTTCATTTCTCTTTCACAAAATATACACTATACACCTACCATAATTCCTAATAGATAAAATCCCCTTATATTTTAATTCAATTTTATTTTATAGCTTATATTTTATTTTATTTTATTTATTTCATTTTATTATATTTTTTCTATGTTTTTATACATACTCTTTTTTGCCCAATGTCATCTTACAGAAACATAATTAGGTCCCATGTGAATAAAATACATGTATTTTGTTCTAGTATGTAATACATGACTTAATTTTTGTATATGTGTTTGAGTGTGGCTCTGTGTACGTCACTGTGTGTATGCATGTGGGTGTATATGTGAAGTAGGTAGAATGTAGATATGATTACAGTATATGTATTTAAATGTTTGTGGGATGATATATATGTATAAGGGTGAGTGTGTTTATGTCTATGTATGTATAATATAGGTGTGTATACGTATGTGTGTGTATATGTATGTATGATGGTGGACTATTTAATATAGCCAGATTTCGATCTCATCGACTTACAAACATCCAACACATCTGAGAGCTTCAATATGCAGATGACTGTGCTGCTTTCTGTCACACACACCAGGAACTCCAGAAATCAGTTGACAACTTCACCAGTGCATATGATTACTTTGGCCTCATAGTGAACATTAATAACACCAAAGTCCTCGCCCAAGCTGCTCCAACGACAAACCTCCCTGATTTCAACATCACCATCTCTGGTATATCCCTCGAGCAAGTTGATCATTTTCCTTATCTTGGAAGTCTTCTCTCCAATAAATGTACTTCTGAAAAGGATGTAGAACACAGAATTGGATCAGCCCATTCAGCATTTGGAAAACTGACAAAACAAGTCTTTGAGAACAAAGATTTAACTCAAAGAACAAAACTGATGGTTTATCAAGCTATCGTCATCTCAACATTGTTATACGGCTGTGAAACATGGACACTTTATCGTTGAGATATCAAAAAGGTGGAGCGTTTCCATCAGCAAAAGCTCTGCGCTAGCTTAAATATCAAATGGGAGGACCACATAACCAATAATGTTGTCCTGGAAAAATCCAACAGTCGAAGCATAGAAGCTACCATCATGAAACACTGGCTACGTTGGTTAGGACATGTGGTTAGAATGAATGAAGGGAGATTTCCTCGTCAAATCCTCTTCAGTGAATTAACGACAGGGAAGTGACCACAAGGATGCCCTTTCCGCCGTTACAAAGATCAGCTAAAATCAACTTTCAAAATGGCTGGAATTGATACAAAAACGTGGGAGACTGAAGCCCAAATCTGTTCTAGCTGGCATCACTCTATCACCAGAGGAATTGACCTTTTTGAAAACAAAAGAAAAATAGAAGTTGAAGAAAAACATAAAGCACGCAAGATGCAACAATAACCACGCCCTCCACCAACGTTTCCTTGCCGCCTTTGTTCTCACCTGTATTGCGTGAGGATTAGCCTTCTCATCCATCAACGCCATTAATATGGAGGAACCTCTTAATCAGGAAGAAATTGAAATTCTCGGACACGAGAAACAGCCAACAAATCATTACCCAGTCATAAGACAATGACTAGCTAGTGCAGAGATTTTATGGAAATTGTGAAAATGCTGGTAAGAGATAAATTAACTTTAAGAGAATAATTGCCAATAGTTAAATGTTAATTTACAGAGTTTTCTGTAGAAATTCATCGTATTTCATACTATTGTTAAAATCGGAGAGAAACACAGCAAATATATCTCTACAGCACTTGGATAGAACAAGCCCTGTATCCCTCTCCTAATACTGACATTTATGCCTAACTGCCATTAGTTCAATAGTCTGCAAAATAATAGCTTGATAGCTAAATGCTCCATCTTAAGCAATGCTATGAAGACAGTGTAAATTACCAACTAGACGCTCCCTATTCTCAGTTATAAAAACTACCTCAATTTCCAATTAAACTCCCCAACGAGCCAACAAAGGATTCTCTGCGTGGTCGCTCAACCTACAAGAAATATCAGCCAAAATCCTTTAAATTGCACCCTATCGTCTTAAAGAAAAGGAAAGACCACATTATATGATGTGATCCTAGATACCACTAAAAATATTGGGAGGTCAAGCCTGGTATGCCTTTTATCATAGATCTGCTCGATCAGGTTTGACCTGGGGTTAACAACATCAATAACAACTAAATGCCCCTCTACTTATTACCATAGAGTCAACCTCATTATTACCAGCTACCTGCCTCAGACTACCACTTAAATTCCCCCATATTGGATACCATAAGGGTTGCCTGATAAACTTAGGAACCTTCCCCTTCGCTACACTATGGAGAGATGTGGCTTCATAAATGTAGGGAAGGTCAGGGTAATCTGAATAAAACCAACAATTGCACGGAAGGGATGTGGACTCTGCAAGCCGCACCGAAGACAACCCGTCTATGAGAGCAGTAACTCTGAATTAAAACCTGATACGGTGTAGAGGGCACAATTTCGTCCTTACAGACAACCTCTTTAGTGTCGGTAACATGATAAAATGCATCCAGACCATGCTGTACCCTTCTATCACCAACCATACTGTGCTTGGTGATAGAAGTGCATCCAGCCATAAAATATAAATTGATAAAATTATGATAGTCACGAATAGAATGAAAATGTGTATACAGGACTAACAATTACTATGTTAGTACTGCACACGGTAGTGCGATGGCCAGGTGTGAATATCCAGTGACCTTCATCAAATGATCACACCACCAACTCTCATCCTTTCAGGTGCAGAAAACATACATCAAACAACCCACCCACCGCCACCATCAGAGATAACTCTCTGCAATTTGTGCACATAACTTTAAAGCTAACATAATTAATGTTGGATAATGAAAGGTAGCTCTGAAGGGATTGTAAGAGATGCTAGAGTAGAGGTGTGTTGACGTGTGCTCTTTAAAAGAGGTGAGATGGAGGAGACCTCAACTAGACTCTTCACAAGGAAGAAACACAGGTACAAATTCTTCTAGATAGGTAACAGCACTGGAGTTGGTAGAGTAGGCATCGTGTTGATAGAGAAATGGATAGATAAAGTAATTGTGGTAGTCAAAGTATGTGACAATAATTAAGCTTAGGCTAGTCATAGACAACACAACAGCAATAATGATTTCTGCCTATGCACCACGGCCACGACTGGTGGATGAGCAAAAGGACCATTTCTATACGACCCTCTTGCAGATGACCTCGATAACAGATGGCAGCGACCTCGTTATTACAGTTGGTGACTTTAATGGACATGTTTGGCAATATCATGATGGCTATTCCGATGTACATGAAGGCTATGTTTATGATATATGGAATGAAGATGGATCAAGGCTCTTGGAGTTCTGTGATGCAAATGACCTAACCATTTACAACACTAACTTCAGAAAACCGTCCAACTACTTGATCACCTACCACTAAGGTGAATATGCAAGCCAGGCAGATTTTGCACTCACCAGAAAACGGGGTAGACAGATGTTTGTGAATACTAAGTTTTTCCCGAGTGTAAAATGTACCACTCAACATAGACTAGTAATTAGTAACATCAGAGTAAGAGCTATACTTTCCCAGAAACAGTAAAAGCTAGACCGTCCCAAGTCAATTTGAAGAAGGAAGATATGGAAGCTGAAAAATCCCTTGATCTGATGTAGGTTCAAGGAAATACTAAGAGACACAAATGAAGAGAAGCAGGAAGAGATACAGACTTATAACATAGAAGACAAATGGGAATTTCTACGAGATAACCTTCTGCAAGTTACAGGCCTGATCCATTGATGGAGCAAGGTTCCAACCAGACAGATGGTGATATGATGGTACTGTAGATAGCTCCATAAAAATGGAGACAGGCCTGGAAATACTGGAAGACTGGAGAGAGGAAGGAACAATACCACTAGCTAGAAGAGAAGCTAGACATCAGATATACTTATCCAGGAGAGAAGCTGAAAATAAGAGGTTTGCCAATATTCTGCGATGCATGGGTCAAAGGTGTGAAGTTTCCAAAATGTAAAGCAGTGTGTCAGTGTGAATTAGGATGTCGTTGGTGAAAAGTGTGTGTGTACATAATGATAGTGATGCACTCACCCTCACTGATGCCGAAAAGATAGAGGTATGGAAATGCTAATACGAGAGGTTGCTGAATGAGAAGAATTTGTGGGAAAGAGAAAGGACTACTCCAATCAGACCCAACAGAGGGACCAACTGTTGAAATTGACAGCTATATTGTCAAAATGGCTATTAAGGATATAAAGGCTGGGAAAACAACCGGACCATCAGGGACAGTCGCTAAGAGTGCTAAAAATATCCGATGAAGTAGGACACGTGCTAATCACTCGCAAAGTCAATAAGGTAGTACAGGGAGGTGTCATTCCTGATGACTGGCGTAACAATATTATTGTCAACTGTTATCAGGGCAAAGTAGATGCTCTCTAGAAGAAAGCAACTACAGAGGCATCAAATTGACGGACCAAGTTATGAAAGTTACAGAGAGAGAGTTATAGCACAGCATATTAGGAGGAAAATTAACTTAGATGAGATGCAGTTCAGGTTTGTGCCAGATTAGAGAACCATTGATGCCTTCTTCTTAGTGAGACAACTACAAAAAAAGTTCTTAGTCAAGAGTAAGCTACAATACTTAGCATTCGTTGTCGTGGAGAAGGCTTTAATAGAGTTCCACAGTCTGTAGGTTGGTGGTCGCTAAGAAAACTGAGTGGAGATGAATGGCTTGTGAGAGCTGTGCAAGCCATGTACAGGCATGCTGTCAGCAAACTGTGAGTTAGCAACAAGTTCAGTAAAGGTGGGTATTCATCAGGGCTCTGTTCTCAGCTCCTTCCTGTTTATTATAGTTCTCCATAACAGAGGAGTTCAAGTATGGCTGTCCGTAAGAATTCCTGTATGCTGACGACCTAGTTCTCATAGCTAAATCAGTCAAAGAATTAGATGAAAAGTTCCAATCCTGGCAGCAGAGCATAGAATCAAATAGTCTAAAAGTAAACCTAGCAAAGACAGAAGTACTAGTTAGCAAGAAAGAATACAAAAATCTATGGCCATTTAGGAAGTGGCCTTGCTCAATATGCATAAAAGGTGTAGGTAGCAAGGAATTTTATACTGTTTATCCAATGTAAGCTGTGGGTGCACAAGAGATGCAGTGAGATCACAGGTAGGGTGACAGATAAGAGAGACTTCATATGTAGAAGATGCACAGGAATAAGGAGCAGTGAAAGCACTCATGAAATAAATTCTTTCAAATGTTTGGAAGGCTCCCTAGAAGTAGTAGATATCTTCTGTTACCTGGGTGGCCTAATTAGCAGTGTAGGTGTATGTTGTGAAAACATAACAGCCAGAGTAAGAATGAGGTGGAAAAAGGTCCCGGAGCTGCCAACAAAAGGGTTCTCTCTCTGAATGGAGAGCAGATTCTATGATGTTTGTGTATGAAGTGCTATGTTTTATACTAGTGAAACATGGGCCATGGAGGTAGAGAATATGTAAGGGCTAGAAATAAATGAAGTGGGTATTTTCTGCTGGATGAGCATTGTTTGTGTGAATGAACAACAAAGCATAAATAAGTCGAGAGAAAAACTGGGTAAAAGAGGAATCAGGCATAGTGTTCAAGAGAGAAGAAATAGCTGGTATGGACATGTGATGCGCATGAAGGATGACAGTTGGGTAAATAAAAATGCAAAGCGATCCAAGTAAGTGGAACCTGCAGAAGAAGACCAAGGAAGACATAGGAAGAAGTAGTAAAAACTGATCTCAGGAGGACGAACCTCACAAAGGAGACAACAAAGGACAGCAACATGTCGTGAGACGCTGTACTAGAGAAGACCCATCCAACCCACGCAAGCATGGAAAATGGACGTAAAAGGATGATGATGATGATGCTGAATATATATATATATATATATATATATTATATATATATATATATGTATATTGTTGTATTTGTGGAAGGGTCATTCTGCCTATAAAAACACACACACTACATGTCATTCACCTTTTTATTGTTAATTAATCAATTGATTGATTTGTGAAATTCTTTCACCACATAACTGTGGCTTTTTCAATGATTTCTCCTGTGACTGCCTCTTTCTGCTTTGTGTCTGGTGTTTATATGTATTTAAGTATGTGTTTGCATGTGTGAGCATGTTCCTGTTGTTGTGTTCTTGTGTGTGTTTATGGTGGTGATAGTGTGGGTGCATGTAGTTTCCACTTTCCTTTCACCATAACACAACTACTACTCTTACCCCTTATACGCATACTCTGTCCCATCCCCTCATCCCCCTCTCACCATCATACAACAACTACTTTTCCATTATACTCATACTCTTCCCCCTCCTGTCCTCCCGTAATCACTGCTTTCCCATTCACATCTATACTGTCACAGCTTCCTTCCCTCTTGCACTCTCCACACCCATACTCTTGCTCCTTTCCCTTCTCTCTCTCCAAATTCTCAGCTTCCCCCTACTTTCACCCATACTCATACACTTTTCCTCTCACACCCTCCCATACATAACCTGTCTCCTATTCACACTCTTAAATCACATTTTCCCTCATAGAACGAAGACTAGGTAGAGTAGAAAGGGGCTCTTTAGCCTGCTAGAGACAAAGCACCCTCTCTAGTGCTGGTACCATGATAAATGCACCCAGTGCACTCTGTAAAATGTATCGTTCAGAGACAACACAAGATCGAGAGGGCTCTATAGTTATGTCTTGGACATGACAACCTTTCTAGTGTTGGTGCCACGATAAATGCACCCAGTACACTCTGTAAAGTGGTTGCTGATAGGAAGGGCATCCAGCAGTAGACATCAAGCCAAATGAAACATACAAGCGAGACGTGGGCCGCTGACCCGTCTTGGAAAGTGGTGACTCCAAACATGAACTGATTTGGTTTGAAATCAGCCGTCCAACCCATGCCAGCATGGAAAACAGACGTAAAACGATGATAGATGATATCTCTGTCACCCGCAGATGGACTTTGGTCCCTCAGTATGAGCCCTACTCTTGGGCCAGCCCTGGCGCCCACTGCCGCCTCTGTATGTGTGTGTGTGTGGGTGGGCCAGCCCTGGCGCCCACTGCCGCCTCTGTCTGTGTGTGTGTGTGGGTGGGCCAGCCCTGGCGCCCACTGCCCCCTCTGTCTGTGTGTGTGTGGGTGGGCCAGCCCTGGCGCCCACTGCCGCCTCTGTCTGTGTGTGTGTGGGTGGGCCAGCCCTGGGGGCCCACTGCCGCCTCTGTCTGTGGTGTGTGTGTGTGTGTGTGTGCGTGCGTGCGTGTGGACCAGCCCTGGCGCCCACTGCCGCCTCTGTGTGTGTGTGTGGGTGGGCCAGCCCTGGGGGCCCACTGCCGCCTGTCTGTGGTGTGGGTGGGCCAGCCCTGGCGCCCACTGCCACCTCTGTCTGTGTGTGTGGGTGTGTGTGTGCGTGCGTGCGTGTGGACCAGCCCTGGCGCCCACTGCCGCCTCTGTCTGTGTGTGTGTGTGTGTGTGCGTGCGTGCGTGTGGACCAGCCCTGGCGCCCACTGCCACCTCTGTCTGTGTGTGTGTGTGTGTGCGTGCGTGCGTGTGGACCAGCCCTGGCGCCCACTGCCGCCTCTCTGTGTGTGTGTAACCGTGTGCGAAAATGTGTATGTGTGCACGCGTGTGAAAGTAACTTATTACATAACAGATCGTGGTAAAATTCAGATCATCCATTGTGGATCAGCGATGACGACATCGAGGCAACAGTCAGTCGCAGGAGCTGCTACAAATAGCAGCTAAAATATCCCTCAAATCACACCCTACGGTCGCCTCCGGTGGACTTCCACAGTTTCTGTCTACCAAATCCACTCACAAGGCATTGGTCGGCCCGAGGCTATAGTAGAAGACACTTACCCAAGGTGCCACGCAGTGGGACTGAACCCGAAACCATGCGGTTGCGAGATATACATTATATATACATTGCTTACTCTTGTATTAGTTTCAGGCTCTATCTACCATTATAAAAATTTGACTATGGATAAACATAAATTCTATTTTTTTTTTATCTAAATATAATAGTTGGCTTGATTTCACCAAAAATTTAATATTTCTTTCCTAAATTTAAAATTTGGCAGATGTTTCATTTTCTGATGAGGTGGTGGCGGGTGCATGATCTAATGCTGTATTCTTGTCACTGCATCATCGTCATTGTTTTTACGTCCATGTTTTCCATGTTGGCATGGGCTGGACAGATATTTTTGAGGCAGTATTTTACAGCCGGATGCCCTTCCTGGAACTAACCATACACAATATTTTAAGTATGGGAATTATACCACCGAATCTGAACCGCCAATCAGCCAGACATTTTGTTTTGTGACTAATGTAAACAAACATCACCAGCCGCTCTGTGATAAACGGTGCCAAATAGTAACAAGCACATGCACACATACACACACACACACATACACACACACACATACACACACGCATACATATATGATGGGCTTCTCTCTCAGTTTCCATCTACCAATTTCACTCACAAGGCATTGATCAGCCCAAGGCTATAGTAGAAGACACCTGCCAAGATTCCACACTCTGGGACTGAACCTGAAACCACGTGGTTGCGAAGCGAACTTCTTAACCACACAGCCATGCCTGTGCTTGGAACAAGTAAATCAATATAAACAATTCAATCAATTTTTTTTCAAATATAAAATCATAACTAAATCTCATTGCTATTTAATATTTTTAAGTCAAAGTTTACATAAAATATTGTTATTCTAAGTTAAATTATTATTTATGAACATTAAATTCTATTCTTTGAAACTCAATTCAGGGTCGAACAAAATGTTTAAACTTTTACCAAGTGGAAAACTCATTTCATCTAATTGATATGCCTGGTTATGGTTATAACATGCCGGAACATTTTGTTGAAAGTGTGGAGAATTATATCAGTACGAGAAGAAAGTAAGTACACATGATTATTCAAAATACTAATTTTCATCACTATGAAATCTGTTGTATCTCAATTCATAATTCTTCACCAAAAATCAAATTTTAAAATATTTAATTCAGATACTATTTCTCTCTTCTATGCATTTGTTAGTATCTCAAAAATACTGAATGGAATTTGTACTTTTAATGAGTCCAGGATTTACAGCCTGTAGGACATGATTTCAAATCAGGCTCTAATGTATCTTTGGACAATGCAATCTAATCTAATAAATTTAGCTTAACTAGAAATATCAGTACCGTTATGAGTGTTTAGCATTATAAAAGCCATCAATATATGAAATGTCTACTCTAGCAATTAAACAAATACCAGAATTTAAAACTTGTTAAAGTTATGCCAGCATTTTGAAAACATATAAAATGGGAAAATATCTTCAGAAAATTATTAAAAGATGATTATGACGTTGAAAGGATAACTATAGAAGATCTTGTCACATTTCTCAAAACAGAAAATTGAATAACAAATCTCAGTCTAAACCCAACAATATTACTATTTCTATCTAGATTGTTTTTATACATATGTCACTCTTTATCACCGGTTTCTTTAGCATCTAGTAGATTCCTTTCCTCTCGCTTTCCTGAATAAAACACTTATCTATTGTAGGTATCATTTTTCATAAGTGGGACCTATTTTCCTGTTAAATTTAGAAAATAAAGCTTATTTTTGAAATCCTATTCTATATATCTTCCCATCTCTCTGCCAAACCTCAATTAGTCTATTATTCTGCTTTTATCTTTTTCATCACTATTTTATTTAGAGAATGCCTTTTCTTAAACACTTAAAACGGTGCCTGAATGTTGGATTTTTCTTCTCAAAGCACACTCTACTTTATACCATTTTATTTTCTTAAAAGATCTAAGATAGAAGAAAGATTATATGGAGCATGAGTGAAAAGTAAAATTATTTTACATATAATTCTAATTGTTGAAAAAAGTTTTAAAGGTAATAGAGATATTGATATGTTTCATTTCCAAAACAATATATCTACTATACATGAAATGTTACATCTGTATAAAAATAAATAAGGAAAAATATTTTATTTCTGCAATTTATTGATCTTGTCTAATTAGCCACTTCT
Organism: Muusoctopus leioderma; assembly: GCA_027124095.1. Classification (NCBI taxonomy): domain Eukaryota; kingdom Metazoa; phylum Mollusca; class Cephalopoda; order Octopoda; family Octopodidae; genus Muusoctopus; species Muusoctopus leioderma. Next base: position 263 of record JAOPJM010487234.1, on the reverse strand, counting down.
TTTAAGCATTTATCAAAGAAAAAAATATTTTATTTTTGTCATTAACAGTTTATCCCGAACATTATTATTAATTGATGCAAAAGTTGGAATCTTACCTGCTGACAAAATTGCTTTAAAAATGCTTGAGGAATTCAGTATTCCTTATGTTGTAAGTTGGCTTTTAATTATACTGCATGGCATATGATAATCGCTTTTTACGTCCGTTTTTCCATGCTAGCATGGGTTGGACGGAGAGAGTTATTGAGGCAGAATTTTGACGGTCG
>JAOPJM010487025.1:0-10912 GCA_027124095.1 Muusoctopus leioderma | reverse complement strand
GCAAAATCAAACGAACCTTGTGAGAGCCGAAGCGTAGCACATCCAACACCAATGATAATAATAATAATAATAATAATCATTATTATTATTGACAGAGTCATTAGCGCGTCGGACAGAATGCCTTGCAGTATTCGTTCTGGCTCACTGCGCTCTAAGTTCAAATCCCGCCGAGGTTTACTTTGTCTTTCATCCTTCTGGGGTCGATAAAATAAAGTACCAGTCAAATACTGATTTTTGTTGGCCTTGTGCCAATATTAGAAAGAATTATTATTATTATTATTGGCAAAGTCGTTAGCGCGTCGGTCAGAATGCCTTGTAGTATTTGTTCCGGCTCCCTACGCTCTGAGTTCAAACCCAGCGGAAGCCAACTTTGCCTTTTATCCATTTGGGGTCGATAAACAAAGTACCAGTCAAGTATTGGTGTCGATTTAATCGACTTACCCCTCCCCTAAAATTTCTGGCTTTGTGCCAATATTAGAAATAATAATTATTATTACATTTATGTTTTGGCAGGAACGGGCGTGTCTTCAAATCACTTGGAGAAATTTGGATTATTACCAAGTTTTACTGGATGGAAGGTTTTCTTTCTGGGGGATTATTTTACAGACAGGAAACTTCGAAACGTTTGGTCTATCCAGATACCTGGGATAGACATAAAATGTCTGTCTTTTTAGATATATTATATTTTTCATTTCGTGCTTACAATCAATTCAATATAGATTCTCGTTTTAGAGTAGCGGGAAACACCCCCAAGGAAACTAACATTGGATTTAACAACACAGAGTACAAACAGAAACAAAAAAGAAAGAAACTCAATTGAACAGGCAGACACATACACTTTGTTGTAAAATGAAAAAATAACGCAATTTTAATACGTGAAAACAATTAATTTACACAACACAAACAAAGGATAAACAACAACAACAACAACTATTTTCCTAGCGTGACTAGCCAAGAACAGCATTAGACATTACTAAACTGCCGGAGAAAAAATAACGTGACGGCGGTTTGTCACTAAAGGGGTGAATTATTCAAGAACGGGCAAGGAGGAAGGTAACTTACCTCTGATTAACGAACGAGGGAGTGGGTTTTCAATTGTCCTCAAAAGAACTGTTGAAGGAGGCCCTAAGTGACGTATGGAGCCATATTTCCTTTATTGATCGTGGTAGGGCATATAGAAGTGTGCCTGATTTTCAAAACTGGGGATGAGGCAATAAAACATGCAGAGCTAGTGCATTACACACTTGCCCATAAACTGGTGCACCAATACATGGGACAATGTAATATGAGGGTCACGGCGAGCGACGTTGACCCTTGGCTAGTTGTCGCCTTTGCGGTACAAAACGGGCAGGTGGTGAGCGCCGAGTTGACACGGAATGACATGTGGTCGGGTGGGGTCTGCATGGACATGTAGGTCCCTATGACTCACGAAGACCACAGAACAATCCAGAGCTGTACCCCGTTGTGGGTGCTGTGACAAAGATGATATGACTGGTGGTGAAGGGCCGAAAGTCCAGCTGTTGTACGTGTGGCAGCAAGAGCCATTTGGGAGCTTTCTATCCAGAGGAGCTGACAAGGCAGAGAAAGAGCGACCAGCTACTAGCAGCGGCAGCCTTTCAACCATTACCGCCACCACCATAAGCAGCTCTATCGACACGACCGAAGCCTCTACGTAGTCGCTCGACCTGCTATAAATCACACCTTACCATCTTAAATAAGAAAAGGAAACATTAGATAATGTAGCCGTACATATCCTTAAAAGGGTGGGATGATTACGTCTGGAATGCCTTTGATCATAAGTTTGTGCAATCCGGTTTTACCTGGGACTGACCAACAACAACAAGAAGGCAACGTCGTTCGCAAAAGCTACACAGTCTTGGATAGAGCGCCCACTTGTAAATAAAGAGGCCGTCATTCAAAACCACAAGCACTGCATGCTCACTTTGCCAGAAGCAGGATTGATAATAAAAAAAAGACTATTCACTACAGGTGTGTGAACAGAGTCCAGAAGGGATAAAATTCTTACTCCAGCGCAGGCCCAAAAGTGCATGAAGGATCTGTGGGATTCTTGATGGCACGTCAGAAAAGGGAAGCAATATGGGACGGTGGTGACCTATGCCGCAATGAAACAGAGGCCAGAAAAATAACCAGACAAATATGCACTTCTAAGGGGTAGTTATACGGGGTGGCGAGTAACTAAGGTGACACTCAACAGTGTGACACTTGACATGGACATTAGTTTCTTCATAATGATCTTGGCGAAGCTTGGGGCATATCAGACATATCAGACTTTTTCGCCTTTGTTTTGGTAGACGCCTGTCACTATACAGCAACATTCTACTAGAAATGGCATGAGGCCAAAACAGAGGAGCAGATGCTGTACATCCCTGAGAATATGACAAAGATTCCTGACCTCATTCATTTGAAGAATGGGGACCCGATAAGATTATGGTGTTATACATGCAGTAGCACCAACCACCAGAAGACTTCCTACCTTCAGGCAAAGGGGTAAAACTCCTCTTACTGTTAAAACCCCAACCACAACAATACCAACAGCAGCAGCAAGAGCAGTAGCAGCAACAACAACAACAACAACAGCAACAATCAAAACTAAAATCGAAACCAAGACACCGAAGGAGAGTACCACCACCAATCGGCTCATCACAAAAATAAAAAGATTGATGTGACGCCAAAGAGCTCACAAACAAAGCACCCACTACCACACCCATCACAACAACACAAAAAACAAATCCGCAACTACAGCAATAACAAAAGCAAAAACCAGAACACCAACAACAACAGAAAAAAAACACACAGCCACAGCAACCACACACAAACAAACCAACAAAACAGTAAGAACAACAACATACAGACATACTCCTCAACTTACCGATCTCCAAAAGAAAAATATTGAGTTGATGGCGTATGTAAAACAAAACAACAAAAACATAGAAAGGGGGAGGGCATCGACCATCTCCTCCCAAAAACAGCAGTCGACAGACTTCTGGTGAGGACCACGCCAAATGTCGAGAAACATATTTTGTTGAGGTTCCCACATATCATGGGGACTTTCAAAGTTAAAGTGGCATCTGCAATGCAGCAGGGGACTTTTGAGAAGCTTCGAAAACCGGATTGCCCGATTGTCCCGGATGTATGTTAAATGACCTTTTCGATTACAAAAATACGCGCAGACTCGGATCGGCTTGGAAGCAAAGTCACTTGCCTAACGAACTTAGGTCAGCCATCAGTGAGACCAGGATTTCCAGGACTCACGCACTCATGCTTCTCCTCTGTAACTACGAGGGTTACGCCTCTTCCGCTGGTTCTGATCGAGCGGAATGGCAGTGTTGTTTCGGAAAGGTCTGGATCTCAAGGAATGAACGACCTTTCTGGACCCAGATGGTATGTCGGTTGCCCTGGACGTGAACAATAGTGCTTTCAGACTAGTGGCCGTTTATGAGCCAGACTTCTTCAGGTATATAGAAGCATTCTTAGTGCTAGTAGGCGACTGGAATGGCATATTGGACGCACACTGGGATTGAATGGGGATAGCCTATGGTCTAAAAGCCTCGTAAATTTGGTCAGGCAGTTCCAACTATGTGGCAGGTGCCGACTGTATTTCCTGAATGTGCCAATGCGGATTTGGACAAACTGCATCGAATCATCCAGATCGTATCGAGATAGAGTATTTGTTAGGTCAGCGAATAAGGATAGCGTAGTGTCCACAATTTTGGCTAATCGGTTACACAGACCACAAGTTTGTAAACTACCGCTAAACCTAGACAGAGGCCGGTTACCTGAAACTTAATGCATAAGTCCCAACGCATAAAGCCTACAGCGATGGGATTAGAGAATTAGTTAAGCGGGAGTTAACGAGGGCGATCGTCAACAACTGGTTGTCAGTCTTTCTGATGAAAGCCACTAGAGTAGAACTAATATGGTAGAACGCAAAGAAGTAGCGATAGAGAATAATAGATTAGAGGAGGAGCTAGTCAGCAGATTAGGAGAAGTGATTAGAAAAGACATTGTGACCGACTTGCTAACAGCGTAAATGGCGCTCGACCATTTCTTCGATGCGAAACGCGAAGGTTGCGTTGTCAGAAATAAGGCACGTGCTATTAGAGATGGGGGAGCGATTCTAGGCAGATGTATGCTGTTTTCCAGCAGAACTTTTCCTGGCTGTTTTAGGGGTGGGGGTAGCGGTGGAATAAATTCTATATGCACAGAAGTGCCATCAACCAAGCCTGTCCGAGATGCGCGCATATAGGCGAAAATGTTTAATATCGAGCATCGCTGACTTGAAGAGTTATGCCGAACAGCTGTTGCCTAATGTAGGACAGACCCTGCTATTGGTTTCAAATGCTTTCTTGACTCCTTTGTACACCCTGATTCTGTCCTATTGGTTATACACAGAACATTGCATACGGTAGATGAAATCTTGTGCATGCTTTCACAAATCGCAGGGTTTACACATGCGAGATACATTTTTCATCGTATTTACCAAGCCTGTTATATGGGTGTTTATTTTTATGTTCTCTGATATAGTGGAGCTCCGGTGGACCAGGTACTTGGTGGTCATTGGTTTCACATAATGCGAATGAAGGAGTTGTATTTTGTCATCTATGGTTTCTAACCAGAGTTCAGTATCTAAGACGGGCAGTCTGCTATTGGGAGGCTTGGACGGATAGTCAATTGTCACTTTGATTCGCTGGTGAATGGAATTAGCTATGTGCTGGATGCTCTCCATGGTGCTCTCTTCTAATTCCTCAATATTGTCTCGTAGGGTTGCTTTAACCACAAGGTTTGTGTCATTTATTATCGGGAGTACATATCAACAATTATGCATTTCTCTGCTAAGTGCTGTTTAAGTTTTCTGTCCTACCATACCATAAATTATTGGCCACGTCACCAGCAATACTGACACCGATGGCCGCCCCATTTTCTTGAATGTATAGCTTATTATTGAATTTAAATATGTGGTCTTTCAGTGTTGTTTTTATTCTGGAACCGACAGCATGTGCGATCAGTCGATACATATGATCATAGAGAAAAGAAACAAGAAAAGCGAAATGGTGTGCTATACAAACTCCCAAAGCAAACAGAAATCAGACAAGAGCGGGAGAAAATGTGGTAAAATTAGTCTTCCTGAAGTATTCAGTAGGTGCAGCTAGTGCTCATATAAAACAGCTTTCAAGTTTATATAATGATAAAATCGTTTGTATTTGTAGAAAGTGTTGAGAAAAACACAAGCTGGTCAAAGAATTAAGGACCAAATAAGAAATAGAACAAAATGCATTATTATCTCGTTCTCTCAAATCACACACGACCTTTGGTGGCTTCCTAAACTGGGTTTCCATTACACGGACACACAGCTTTTGTACTTTAAGATCTACTGAACATTTTATATCATCCGGGTATTTTCTTCTTGGCCATCCCTGTTTGTTGGTGTCATTTAAGATTTCAAACAGTTTTTTTTCAATACCACACATTTTATGGGGTTTTTTTCTGGAAAAATATTCAGAGTACTGTCGTTTCTGTTGTATGACTGGCTGTGCAATGAAATCGAATCATCCTGCACTATCATCCCATTTGGAAAACATTGGCCTTTCTCCCAACCACAGAGAATCATAAGTTAAAAGAAAACATGAAACTGAAGAAACTAATGCTTTGGTAAACCATTTTCCAATAATAACAGATACAAATTTGGATATTTTTTTTATATAGATGCCAGTCCAGATATATCACTGCAAACCAATGTTTGTTACAATAAGATTTCGCTTCTGTATTCAAAGTCATAACTCGACTTTTTGGGAAGGTATGAAATCACCACATCCCTTTCCCCTCTATTAAATCCACAAAGCCAAGTTTAAAGAAACCGTCGTTTATAATATTCTGATATGACAGAGACGCATGCAACTTGTGATGAATTTAGCAGAGTCTATTTTTACTTTCTGTCTTCTTGTCTAAGTTGTGACTTAGGTAAGTAGTGGGAAAATTTATGATCTTTCGGCTAAGTTTACGATCCTCAAACTAATAGATTGTATAAAATTTCTGCAAATTTTAGGAAACTGGTATAGTTGACTGGTATACTTGACTAGTACTTATTTTAACTGATCTCGAAGGGATGAAAGAAAAAGTCGGTGAGATTCCAATTCAGAGCCTAAAAAGCTGCCACTAAAGGTCAGTGCTCTACCGATCCTGACATCTGGATTTTCATATAAGCACAAGCCCTCAGGTTTATACGGAGACAAATGAAATGTTGTGACGTTCTTGTTTTTTCAATGGTGTTAGCATGTTAACAAGTTGAAATTGCTACAACCTAGGATAAATGAGATCTTACAATTGTCACAATCCAGACAAAATATTTATCTGATCTAAACTTTTTACATAACTCTTAAATCCGAAGTTGTCTGTTACTAAAATAAAATAAAATAAATAGAAAGTTGAGAGTTACTTCCCTTTGAACTTTTCAAAAGCTGCAAACGCAAAAACTTCTTAGTAGAAGAGGTTGACTTCCGTTTGCAGCAGACTTACTCTATATTATATGACATCTAAAATAGGTGTTTGGGAATAGTTTGCTGCCAGCGCATGCCTAATAGTACCGCTTACTCATGACATGTGGATAGCATCTGTAAGTTTAAGTATTATTTGTCTGAGAATAATTTATATTGGCAAATAAGCTAATTATTATTTTATTTAAGAAATATACTTGAATAATTATTCTTTACTCGATATTCTGAAAATTTAACAGTCTGCTTATGTTATTGATATTTTGCCTTGGCAATATTGTTGTCTTTTGAGGAAAGCATGCACATCACACAGTCCCCCTCTATAAATCTGTTGCAGTGTTGCATGAAATCATCAATCATCATCATCATCATCATTATTATGAAAGATTCGTGAAATTCATTTGTATTTAAACGTTCTTTGTGTATATTAGAATTGATATATTTGGAATGAGAAAATATAGGTGGCGGTGGGGAGTAAATTTTGTAACAAATGTCAGTTGCAGAACCAGTCGAAATTTTCGACATTTTTTTAAGAATTTGCTTGAGCGTAAATTTCTTTATTTTTTCTTATTAGCTATATATATATATATATATATTCTTGGCTATTTCTTTTGTTTTCAATCGAAATTTGGAGTTATTTTTTGCAATATGTTTATTTGGCATCGAATTGTACGTTTCAAACTGCGTTAGTGTAAAATCGAATATATTTCTTTATCTTTACTAAAAGTTTTTGGTATGTCAGAACATTTACTAAGTTACATAAGATATGATTTTCCATGAGGCTATGTTTAAAGGACAAATGGATAAAGTTGAACAACTCGATCCTCATTGTATTACTGCGAATACTTTTATGAACCACGAATGCAAAGTAGACACCCGGAAAAGAATACATTGAGTTCTGAAATTGTGTCCTTAGAAGTTCGTGTCATAATGTTGTTGTTTAGCCCCATGTTAACCGTTATCGAACGGACATATGATGAAAGGCGTTCCAGCCTTGACGATCCCGTTTTATTTATTTTCTTTTGCGTATCTGGGACTACATTGTCCAATGAACCCTTCTTTATTTAAGACAGTATTGTGTAATTTGAGGGAGATTTGGTTGCTATTTCTAGCAGGTTGACCGACCACATAGAAGCTCGTCGTGTCATAATGTCGTATCATAAAGTATCATGTTTGTATTGAATCACCGGTAAGTGAGGAGAATCATTACATATGGTAAACATGCAGATTTCGTGAAGTTGAGATTTTCGGCCGAAACCAGAAGTCCGGTAGTCACTACTAAGATTAATTTAACTGAATTAACTATCGTTGTATAGTATATTTTATGAATAACAATAACTCAGTTTAATTCATCTTAGTAGTCACTTATGTAAAATGATGTTTTACTTGTTGAATGATAAAATGGTTTTGTACTATGTATAAAAATGTTATTGTTATTTATACTGACTTCCGCTTTCGGGTCGAAGATGTCAAAATGTATGAACTCGGCAAGTCTACCATTCATCGATTATTCATATTATTTTTATGTTGTTAGAGAGCAGTTGATGGCAGAATTGGGAGAGGGCCGAACAAAATGCCTCGTGGTATTTAGTGTTCTTTTTACGCTCTGAGTTCAAATCCCGCCGAGGTTAACTCTGCTTTGTATCCTTCCGGGGACGCTGAAATAAGTACAGGATCGATTAACTAGAATGCCCCCCCCCCAAAAAAAAAACTGGTGGCCTTCCTTGGGTTTAAGTTACAAATAATCCTTGTTGTTGCGTGCCAACAGGAGAGCTTCTACGTTGTCTCACGACTTGATAGAAAAAATAACCAAATCTACCTTAAATTATACCCTATGATTAAAAAAAAAAGAAGTACACGTTAGATAAGGTAGTTCTAGATACACTGTCTGGAGCAAAAGGCAGAAATGTCACGATTGGAATGCTTTTGATCATAGGTCAGGCTGACCTGGGACTAAACAACAACAACGATTATCATTATTGTTATTTCCCCAACTTTAGAAAAGAAAAATTACTTTACCCTAAGTTCTTGTATTATTGGTTAATGTTTTCCATACAAACTACTACACTATTAACTGAGGAAAATAATATAGAACAATTCCAGGAGTATCTCAATTAACTAACCTTTCCAAATGCTAAATGTAATATAAGTCCTACGATTTATTTTCACACTAGAGTGTTACCCATCATATGAAGTGTATTGTTAGGAATATACTTATGTCACTGTGGGTAATATGTAATGTCACATAGGTGCAGTGATTATAATTTTATTTATTTTCAAATTTCATGGTGCTTATACAAAATAGTGAAATGAATACTAATTTTCAAAATAAAATATAATAAAACAAATTTCTCATTTGTATATTTGCAATAAATATATGTTATCAAATCAATAACAATAATACGGTTTAACTTTAAATTAATTACATATGTAACATTACCTGATGTTACCCACAGTGGCAAAAGTATATTCACATCACCTGTCATATTACAGGTAACACAATAGTTTTGTATAATCACCACAGAACCTGAAAAAAGTAAAAGTATAATTATTGTATCTATGCAACATTACCTATTACCAACAGTGGCAAAAGTATATTCCTAATATTTCCCATCATATGATGAGTAACATTCCCTTTGCATGACGTGACTAAGATGCCAGCATTGAGTATTATTAGTATAAGATTATGTCATTTCTATGAAACCTTTGTTACTGATTCCACCCTTCCTTGCGCCATCAGGTCAACAAACAACCCCTGATGACTTCCTTGATATGCACTATGTGCTTGTAATGGAATTTCCAGGGGAGAATACACAGGTGGTTTCCCCATTGCCTTCCATTGAGTGTTTTTTTTTTACAAGACACCATCTTGTCAGCTATAGTCAATTCTGAGAGAATGAGAGAGAAAGAGATAGAAGAAAGAAGAATCGATCCCAGTGCTTGACTGGTACTTTATTCATTGACCCTGAAAGGATGAAAGGTAAAGCTGACCTCGGTGAATGCAGAATGTAGAGAGCCGGAATAAATATCACAAAGCATTTTATCTGATGCTCTAACGACTCTGCCAATTTGTTGCCTTATTACTGATTAATTTAAACATTGGCAAGGTCTCCAGATTGTATAATGGTTATTATTTCACCGTTTTACCTTCTGCTTGATACTAAGAATATTTCTCCCTTTATCAGACAATTTCTTTTATATATATCTTTGCATTTAGGGCAATGAAGATTCCTTCTTCCTCTTCTTCATATACAATTTGAATTCTTTCTTTCTTTTCTTTCTTTTTTTCTTCCCTTTCCAGAGATTGCTTTCTCGTGTCAATATTTGTACACCCCCTTTATGTTCTGAGTTCATGTACATTGGGCTTTGTAGTTATGGCCCTTTATGTTCTGTGTTCAAATTCTGCCAAGGTCAACTTTGCCTTTCATCTTTTTGTAGTTGATGAAATAAAGTACCAGTCAAATACTGAGGTTCAATATAATCGACTGTTCTCTCCCCTCCAAACTTCTGGCTTTGTGTCTAAGTTAGAAATCAATATTTATACATCACTCATATTCAGTGAATTAAGGATAAACAGCTACCAATTGTTCTCTCTCTCTCTCTCTCTCTCTCTCTCTCTCTCTCTCTCTCTCTCTCTCTCTACATTTTCGGAAACATTTAAATCTGCTGTAAGTACCCATTTCTGTTTGATAAGGGATTTTTAATTTGAAATATTACATTATATAAAATGATTGTTTGTTATTTATATATAAAAATAATAATAATGATATTCGCATTGTGGCTATGTTAGTAACATAGGCGCAAGGCCAACAACCCCAGTACTTGACTGGTACTTTATTTTATCGACTCCCGCAAGGATGAAAGGCAAAGTTGACCTCAACGGGATTTGAACTCAGAGCGAGAAACAATTATCATTTGGCAGAGTCGTTAGCTTGTCAGACAGAATGCCTCGCAGTATTCGTTCTGGCTCATTGTGCTCTGAGTTCAAATCCCACCAAGGTCAACTTTGCCTTTCATCCTTTCGGGGGTCAATGAAATAAGTACCAGTCAAGTACTGGGTTGTTTTCCTTGTACCTATGCTAGAAACAATTATTGTTATTATTGTGCATCAGACAGAATGCTTTGTAGTATTCATTGTGGCTCACTGTGCTCCGAGTTCAAATCCCACTGAGGTCAACTTTACCTTTCATCCTTCTGGGGTCAATAAAATAAAGTACCAGTCAAGTACTGGGTTATTGGCCTTGTACCTATGTTAGAAACAATTTTTATTATTATTATTATTTTTATTTTTTCCGATAGTTTCATGCGATTTTCTCTACTGCTCCACCAGGTGCACCTCCATGTTCCTGAGGTGTGTGCAGCATTGTGTGCTTTTTCCATTTGTTATGGAGGTTTAGCTTACT
>JAOPJM010486923.1:0-10913 GCA_027124095.1 Muusoctopus leioderma | reverse complement strand
ACGATGAACAAGTCTGTTTGTTTACTTTTATGGTACAAAGTGTTTATATATAATACTCGTATATTCTCGCTACAAATACCTAACTTTCTCATTATTAAGTTGGTGTTTGGAACATTACTTAATAAAAAGTTCTTACATAAAATTGTAATGGAAGGTTTAAATTTAAATATGAACACTTTAAAACAAGTGGTTTTTTTAAAATCATAGAACCAGTGGCACTTTCAGGCGGGTTGGTATCAAAATGGTTAATAATATCATTCATTCAATATTTGGTTGGTAAATCATTTTTTTAAAATTATCCTTCCCGCAAAATAGACTGGGATAACGAGACTAATTTATCTTATATAATGAACACAAAGTTATGTCTATGATGGGGTTTGAAACTATGATCTACTTCCTCAGTTCTGTCTACTAACTTAACATACTGTGTGATAAAAAAAAATAGAAGTATGTTGTACCGTCTTGCCAGGTGGAAATTGAACCATTTTTTTTTTTATATACCAGTCAAATACAGTGGAGAGGCACTCACATACATAAACACACAGAACTTATACCACTCATTCAGTGACACTCACACTTACTCAGTGATGCTCACATTCACTCACTGACACTTAGACTCACTCAATAAAAATCATCCTCTATCACACTGACACTTACACTCATTAACTGACACTGACACTCATTCGCTGACAATCACATTCACTCACTCTCTGACACTTACACTCGCACTCACTCACTGACTATCACTCTCCACTCTCTCACAATCACACTCACTCCCTCACATTCGCACCCACTCACTGACTATCACACTCCACTCTCTGACAGTTACACTCACTTTCTGACAATCACACTCACACTATTTCACTAACACTGACATTCATTCTCTGACACTCACACTCAATCTGACACTCACTCTCTCTCTCACTGACACTCACTCTCTCTCTCACTGACACTTACTCTCTCTCACTGACACTCACTCTCTCTCTTTGACACACATATTCACTTTCTGACACTCATACTCTATTTCACTGACAACTACGCTCACTCCCTGAAACTCACACTCACTATCTGACAATCACACTCACACTCTATCTCACTAACACTCACATTCTCTGACACACTCACTCTCTGACACTCATACTCACTTACTGACACTTAAACTCACTCACTAACACTCACACTCACTCTCTGACACTCACACTCACTCTCTGACACACACACTCATACTCTCACACTCACTCACTGACACTCACACTATCACACTGACCCCTCCCCCTCTCTATCTCTCTATTTCTACCTCTCCCTGCCTCTCTCTCTCTCTCTACACCCACCGTTATACACCACATACTATTGTGAAACCATTTCTAGCCTAGATGAGTTATTTCTATTCTATTCCATCCTCTTCATTTCTCAGTGATTCTTGTATGTGTGGTGGATCACACTACATCTACTTAATATATCTAACATACACACACACATACAGACATGCACACACAGACACACATACACACACAAACGTACACAGACACACACATATATACACATAGGCACACACACAAACACAGCTACACAGATGCACACACACCTACTCACACATATATATACACATAGATATACACATACAGACATGCACACACAGATGCACATACACACACAAACGTACACAGACACACATAGATATACACACACACAGGCCTACACACTCATACTGACACACACACAGAGAGGCACACATACACACACAGACATATACACACGAACACAGCCATACATACACACAGACATAGACTGGCACACGTATACAAAGACACACATATACACACACATGCACACACACACACATGCACAGACACACACACAGGTGCACATGTACATACACACAGATATACACACCCACACATACCTTCTGTCTCTTGCTTTCTCTCCTCTCTCTCCCCTCTCACTTGTCTCACTTCTCCCCCCCCCCTCTCCCCGCCTCACAGAATTCCACATCTTCTAATATAAGTTAGACTACAGATTGATCTCTGTGTCAAACTAACCAAATATAAACCATTTGGAATCCAAAGAATTGGTAAATAAAGGACAATGAGGTCAGATGTCTTGGAATGTAATCATTCTACCGAATATAATTCTTGGCTTCCTTCAAATTAAAGACTGTCTTTGAAACTTGGCCATAACTTTTCTCTTATGTTAAGTACTGTCACATAGTACTGCTGGGGGCCATATACTTACTCTCTCTCTCTCTCTTGTTCATACATACATTCACATATGTACCTATCTACTTAGGTATCCATCTACCCTCTCTTCATTTCCACCATCAATCTACCAACCTTTCATTTCCACCATCTATCCATCCATCCTTTCATTTGCTCCATCTATCTGTCCATTCATCCATCCATTCACCTTTCATTTCCCCATCCATCCATTCATCTACCCACCGTTCATTTCCATATCAATCCATCTAACCACCTTTTCATTTTCCCCATCCATCCATCTACCCACCCTTCATTCCCCATCCATCCATCTACCCTCCTTTCATTTCCGACATCCATCCATCCATCCATCTACCCACCTTCATTTCCCCCATCTGTCTATCTACCCACCCTTTATTTCTCCATCCGTCCATCCATCTATCCACCCTTCATTTCCTTCATCCATCCATCTATCCATCTACCCACCCTTTATTTCCATCCATCCATCTACCCACCCTTCATTTCTCCCATCCATCCATCTAACCACCCTCATTTCTCCCATCCATCCATCTAACCACCCTTCATTTCCCCATCCATCCTTGTATGTACCCACCCTATCATTTCCCCATCCCTCCCTCTGCCCACCCCCATCCATCCATCTTTCTACCCACCCTTCATTTCCCCATTCCTCCATGCATCTATCTACCCAACCTTTCATTTACCCATCTTTCTATCCATCTTCCCACCATTCATTTCCTCCATCCATCTATCCACCCTTCACTTCTCCCATCATGCATCTGTCCATCTACCCACCCTTCACCTCTCCCATCATGCATCTGTCCATCTACCCCCCCTTTATTTCCCCCATACATCCATTTACTCACCCCTCATTCCCCCAACCATCCATCTACCCACCTTTTATTCCCCCTACAAAACCCATGGTTGCAGGCTCCTTTCTCCAGACAAAACTATTAAGAATAAAAACAATAAAAAGTGGTAACAATAATACTGAAATATCTCTTCATGGTGAGCTTGCAAGGAAGCCTCTATATGGTCACTCGATTTGCTAGAAATAGCAGCCAAATCTCCCTCAAATCACACCCTACCGTCTTGAAAAAGAGAGAACGCATTGTAATCCTAGGTATGCTATGACTAAAAAGAAAACCCAAATGACGGGATGGTCACAGTTGACCTGGGGATAAACAACATCAGCAACGTCTCCTAGTCTCACAACTCCACTAGGTACTTCTAGTTAGGCCATTACCACTAAATTCTTTTCTCTTAGACTGATCTTTTGAGAAGGTGTTCCTTTCCTCTGTCTGGTCAACCCTCTCTAGGGTTTTTCTCCCTCTCTATGTTAGTGTTAACATATTTAATGCTGGGAGCATTAAAAAGTTAACTAAAAATAATTATGCAGTGAGGGGGGAAAAAAACAATATCTTCTCACAGCTAGTGGTTTAATTAATATCATTTTTAATTATTTCAGCAAGTAGGGAAGATAACTCTGGACATGTTTCAGTTTTATTGCGACCTCATCAGTGAAACACAGACTTCACCCTACTGTACATGCTGGAGTAGTGATCGGAGAATCAGTATGTAAATGTACAATAATGTGCACTGGTTGGTGTAGAAAACTAGAATTGGTTAAAGGTGGCGGATTGGAAGAATTGTTAGAGTATTGGACAAAATGCCTGCAGTATTTAGTTACGGCCCTTTATGTTCTGAGTTCAAATCCTGCCAAGGTCAACTTTACCTTTCATCCTTCCAGAGTCGATAAAATAAAGTACCAATCAAGTACTAGGGGTTGATTCCTATATGCATCCTAGATGTGAATGGAATTATAATAGCCTCGACCCCCATCTGTGTAGGAAGACCTTATATGGGCTGTGAACACTGCTACTCTTCATGAAAAATAAAATAAAATTGATTAAATCCTTGGAAGCAACCCACAGACCCAGCTTCATAGACATGCCATGCTTTCATCTGATCCAAGATGAAGTTGTAGACTTCAAACGCAGGCTGTGTGATTAAGAAGTTCGCTTTGCAACTACATAGTTTCGGGTTCGATCCCGTTGCGTGGAACCTTAAGTGTCTTCCACTGTAGCATCAGGCTGACCAATGCTTTGTGAGTGAAATTGGTAGATGGAAACTATGCGGAAGCCCATCGTGTATATATGTGTGTGTGTATGTATGTATGTGTATGTGTTTGTGTGTGTTTGTGTTTGTGTGTGTGTGTGTGTGTGCATCATTGTAAACACTTGTCTTCATGTTGTTATCGCTTAAGTAACCAGTGTCATTTGTTTATGTTCCACATATACAATAGGTCCTGCAGCTTACCGGTTCGATGGGTGAAAATTATTGGAATAATTTGCATACTTAAAAAAATAGTAACGGTTGGGGTCAAAATGGTCATCTGGTTGTTGTTGTTGATGATGATGATGACGGTGGTGGTTATCTGCAATGTAAGATGGTAGTCAGGATGTGCATGATGCATCATCTCTGTTTTCATAGACAGTCTGTTCATATTTATCAAAATCCCTAGCTGTAGTTGTTGTTTATCCCTAGGTTGCCCCTGACTAATCAAACCCATGATCAAAGGCTTCCCAGCTTTAACCATCCCATCTTTTATTTTCTAGATTACATTATCCAATGTGTCCTTCCAGTTTTAAGACCATAAGGTGTGATTTAGGAGAGATTTTGGTTGCTATTTCTAGCAAGTTGATTGAACACATAGAGATTCCCTTATTGGCTTGCACCCTCAAAAAATAAAAAATCTATTAAAAAAATATCAGTTTATATAGTTATTTCTAACATAAGCACAAGGCCAGAAATTTTAACAGACATGGGCTCAGTTGATTAAATCGACCACAGTACTTGACCGGTACCTTATTTTATTGACACCGGAAGGATGAAAGGCAAATTTGACCTCGGAGGAATTTCAACTCAAAACATATAAAGCCAGAACAAATACCACAATGCATTTTGTCTGATGCATTAATGGTTCTGCCTATCCAAATAAGAATGTACATAATCAATATACAATAGTCTTGATTACTTGCAATTTGTAGAGCTAGAAATGGGTGGAGGTTGATAACCCAGCACTGACCTAGGGCCTAAATGGACAGTCAATGCTGTAACTATGTTTTGGTGTGTATGTATATTATCTATTGTGATTGTCTGGATTAGGAAAAGAGAGAGAGATAGTGATTTATCTGAAACAGTTTTCACATAGTTATGTACATATGTGTTTTATTCACATTTCTTGATATCGATGAAACAACCAATCATCATCATTTTACGTCCGTTTTCTATGCTGGCATGGGTTGGACGGGTGATTTTGGCCCGCGTCGATTGTGTATGGAGTCACCACTCTCCTAGGCGGGTTGGGGGACCACGCCTCACGTGTATATTTCGTTTGGCTTGGTTTCTACATTTGGATGCCCTTCCTATCACCAACCACTTTACAGAGTGTACTGGGTGCATTTATCGTGGCACCAACACTAGAGAGTTTGTCATGTCCAATACATGACTATAGAGCCCTCTCGACCCTGTTTTGTCTTCAAACAATCACCAAACACTTTACAGCATGCACTGGGTGCATTTATCATGTCACTGACACTAGAGAAGGTGCCTTGTCTCTAGCAGGCTAAAGATTCACACTCTACTCTACATAGTCTCCATTCTATGAGGGTAACGTGACTTGAGAGTGTGATATGGACACAGGTTATGTATAGGAGAGATAGATTGAAGATAGTTGGACTCAACAAAGCTGACTTGCCATGAACATACTGTACATGAAGCATTTAATGGTAATCCAATGATCCATTAATAGTTATGTGGTGTTATCATTTGAAACTAGAAGCAAAATGACTAAGTGAATACAGTTGCAGACTACTATCTCATAAGTATTAAGTTCAAATCCAGTGAAGGTGTTTTTTTTTTTGGGGGGGGGGGGTATTGACTCAGTTCATACATGTGTCAGAAAACGTAACAGATCATCTTGGAATGCTATCTAAGATAAGGAGTGCTGTATATCCATCTCTCATCTACTTAACATTAGGAAAATAAAATTTAACATTATATATTTTATATTTCTACTATCTATATTAAACACTTCGCTCAATTCTGAACTTCATCCCATTTGAATTCCTTCCCTTTAATTCCCACATCACATTCTATAGGCATCAACCTAGAGAAATTCAAACTGAATATCAACCTCACCTGTCTAAGAGGTCATGAAGGTTGCACTCCTCCTTAGAATAAATTAAAGAAATGCACCATTATATTTCTGATTACTACACAATTCATTGCTCCAGCATTTCTCCTGAGAGAGAGCCTGTTGATATCACTATTTATGTAGAAGCTTGCTTCCAGTTGATGTTAGGAACTTATGGGTCTTAATATCAATGGAACAGAATTTCTCTAAAGACCAATCAAGGATACCAAATGGTGTTATCAGTACTGGTACTGGGGATGCTTGTATAATATTGTCTTGTTGTAAGAGGAAAGCTTTGACTGCCATATTTTTTTAAGACCGGTAAGATAGACTGGTCACTCTTATCTTTATTTACAGTCACTTTGTATGTATATGTTACCTTTTTTTTTGTTTTTAATTATTTGAATTCTTCCTATAAAAAAGGAGCTGGTTTCTAATAAAGAAACAAGCTCTATCACTGGAATTCAGATAACAATATTTGAATTTTAGAAAAGTCTTCCATATTTTTACTGTTTCATTTACAGATTGTATTTGAAAAGTGTGTGATAGAAAATCATTGGCTTTGCCTAAAATCCTCAACTTTTCTAGATCACGACTTAGACATTTAGTAACATAATCCAGTGCACCAATTACAGGTACAAATGTAGATATAGAATCTGTATAGAGAGAATGTAGGTTTCAAATTAGTTGTCCATAAATATTCTCTTTCCCACTGATTTTGAAAGAAATGTTTGCATCTGCATGGCAGCTGACCTCTATAATTGTACTTTCTTTTTCTTGTCTGTCTCAAACAGTTATATCAGGTCTGTTATGTTTGCATTTGATAGAAGTTTTGATGGAAATGCTCCACTAATATTCCTTTTATTGAACCATATTTATGTACTCAATAACAGAAATGTTTTCTATATTTATCCCAGGGTATTGTATATTGTTTTAGCAACAACATTATGCCACATTGGAAGGTAGTAACTTACCTTAATGAGATTTTTTGGACAACTAGGGATCACATGTGTAATATCTTCCACAGAAATGAGTCATAATCAACATATTCAGTAACATCTTGCAGGTTTAAGTGCCTCATTGTCTCTTCCATTCAATAGGTATTTTGTAGCTTCCTGTTCTTGGATTACAAAAGCATAGCCTTTGAAATGTGATGTAGTGGCCATGAGCCCAAGAGAAGCTATACTTCTTGTCAATATTAGCATCATCCTCACATTTACGGGAAACAAATCCATGCATATCCTTTTGTGTATGCAGAGTGTTTCATCTCCAGGTCTCGGTTGAGGGACACTAGTCCAGCAATTCTGGTGTCACATGGGAATTGAGTACTTTTTGAGGAGTTCACTCCTGACCTATAAGATGTTTTTCTCTTCACTTTTGAGCACTTGGTTAATGTTTTCAATGTATGTATGCATATTAATATATGCATGTATGTATGTACATATGTATGTATGCATGTATGTATACTTGTATGTATATGTTTATATTCCTGATTGGATTGTTAGTGTTTATTTTAATTAGCTTCCTGTCCACTGGCAAGATTGTAAAGAAAGGAAAAAATATGAGATTGTCTTGTTCTTTCTTACATACCTTTCACAAACATTCCTCCTTTAAATTTTTATTTTTTGCATAATTTTATTGTCTCATATGGTTATCATCTGTTGTGTATAAATTATGGAGCTACATTTTTCTCCAAGAATCCAAGTTCAGCCATCCTTCAGGCTGGTTGCATTTTAATTTAGTTACCGTTTTTATTTTCAGTTTCCACCAATATGTTTTTGGTCTGTTCGTCTTCATTGGTACTTATACTTTGATTCTTTATTCTTTTCCTAGCTTGCTCTGGTTACTGCATCATAACTCATGGGGAGGTAATATCTCGTGGAGATTTTCTTACAGGTGGCAATGTGTGGTTAATGTTCTCAGTTTTGGTTTTACATAGCCTACATTTGTTGTCAAATGATGCTTTTTTTAATCTTTTATGCAGAAGGTACTTGGTGGGGATTTCTTGCTCCTGGATTGCATGGAGATAACCTTCAAGGTGAGATGTTGGTACTCAATACCAGGATTTCAGTGTAGTTTATTCTTTCTATGGTCTGCATATTTTACAGTTTAAAGAACCTATATACAACGTTCTTGGGGAACTGGTTTACTTTTTGTTTTTATTATTGTGTTAAATAGTAATTTGGAAGTGGCCAATGTCCATTTTCATTCCATGTATCATGTAAAGTTCATGAGCTAACCTAATAATGTTATCACTTCCATCCTTATAAACTTCTGCAAGATAGTTTTGGAGCTGTTTTCTGTGCTTGAGATGTTGCTTCAGTGTTATAATTTGAGCCCGTTAATACAAATTTAAGTCTTACACCATCTTCCTTGCATGGGAAATACAATCTATCTACATCTCCATTGATGTCAAAATTAAAGTAACATCGAGCAATTTCTGATTTCTGACATCTATCTTGTTAAGTTCTTGTAATAACCAGTTCAGAAGGCTAAATATAGGTGTCAGAGAGAAATACTTCTTGAATATTGTGAGCTATCATGACTATATTCTTTTAGTCTCTTGAACTATACATTTTATATTTTTTCTTGTTAAAGAGTCCATCATACCTAACATTCTCATATTCCTCGAGATACTTGTAGTTCTCACCTGGATGTAACGGCTTAATTGTCAAGTCAATCATTTTGAAGTTTTCTTCGTAGAGCACAATTCTTTCTCTTCTTACCACCATAAATACATACTTTGACTCACTAAATTTCAATGAAATGTATGTGAAAGATTTGGTAATGAGAACCAATTATACTTGATAAGGCTAATATTTGACCCATACAGTTTCAGATCATCCATAAAGAAAAGATGAGAGATGTTTCTAGATTCAGAGTACCCGTTTCTAAAAAACATCATGTTTTGTGAGCAAGTTTAATGAAAAAGCTATCACCCTGTAAAATATATTTTTAGTAATGTATAAGATTAATTAGCTTGCTCTCAAAAGTAAAGTAGTATACCTTGTCTTGGTTAGGTGTTGAATAGCAGTTACAAGCAGTTAGGGGACTTTAGATAATTTTAAATCTTTGATAATCCATCCATAAGGCATATTATCAAAGGCTTTCTAGTAGTCTAGCCATATAACAGTCAAGTTCTTTCAGTTCTTTACTGTATCTTCTTTATTCATGATGGTAATAAATAACTATTCTATATAACCCCATACTTCCTTCTTTATCCTAGCTTGCTCAGGTGCTATAATATTATTGGTGGCACAATTATTTAATAATAATAGATTGAGGCACTCAATATATATCTTATACATGATGTTCTGGCAGTCTATTATGCGGTCATTTTTAGCTTGGGTGGTTTGGTTATTTTTTTGGTATGAGAAGAGTGAGGGTAGTTGACAGCCATTTGGGCAGATATAATGTTCTATCCATGCTCCTTTCATGCAGTTTGATCAGATCCCTGTAACAAAAGGTGAGATTCTTACACCAATATCCTTTTATAAGATCTGGTCCTGGAGATTTTCTGTTTGATACTTTCTTTATAATATTTTCAGTACTATGCTATTTAATACATATTGTTTCTGTTCGACATGTTCTGCTTTAAAGCTTCTTTCCAATCAGCTTTTTTGTTAAATTTATCATTTCTTTCCCATATAGAATTCCAGTAGTTTTCAACTTGTTCATTTCAGGGAGTATATTTTACAATAATTGTGACATTTACACTGAAGCTACGATAAATTGATTTTTGGTATAAGAAAACAGTCTATTCAATCTTGAGCAGATATAATACATTGATTAGTATTTCAGTCTTTTGGCTGTGGCTATGAGTTCTTTTGTCAGCTTATGTATACATGCCTTTTTTTAATTAGCTTGGTCTCAAAGATGAAGCTGTACCCATGGCCTTCACAGGTCCTCCAAGACTGGTAGAATGTATGCTATTAATGTTCCTCTTGTTTGTATGTATGTATGTATGTATGTATGTATGTTTGAATGTATGTATGTATGTATGTATGTATGTATGTATGTATGTATGTATGAATGTATGTATGTATGTATGTTTTTCTTTGAGATGTGTTTAAATTCTTCTTCACGAAATTCAAGCTGGTCGCTAACAAAGTGACAAAACCTTTTGAGCTAATACAGTTCCCAGAGTTTGTAAAATATGTTATTGTGTTAGTGTGGGTATATATGTAGGTGTATGAACCTGCACTTATGTTCTGCGTGAACATGTCTCTTCAGTACATAGGTGTTTGTCCGTGCGTGTGTGCATGATTACCCATTACATATGTGTCTTTGTAGATGAATTATGCACACATGTGATTATGTGCATATGTTCATTTAAAGAAACTCACATGGAGAATGTCTGGAATGTCTTACAAATGTGTAATGTACCACTTATTGATTGGATTGTATGTATGTATGTGTGTATGTATGTATGTATGTATGTATTTATGTGTGTGTGTGTTTGTGTGTGTGTGTGTATGTATGTATGTATGTGTGTGTGTGTGTTT
>JAOPJM010486818.1:0-10913 GCA_027124095.1 Muusoctopus leioderma | reverse complement strand
AGACAGACAGACAGACAGACAGACAGACAGACAGACAGACAGACAGACAGACAGACAGACAGACAGACAGACAGATCGAATTAGTAATACTTTGATTACAAGAGACGAATATATTAAAATAGCAAATTTTTAAATTAAATTTGTTACACTAATATACACACACACACACACACACTGATACATAACACACCCACACACACACACACATTCATAGCCACACACAGAAACACAGAAACACACACTCAGATAAGTACTTGAGAACAGAGATATAGGAAACGAGTTGCCTACTTTAGTGAATTTTGAAATCTATTCCATTAAAAAAGAATTATTGTTTGTTTGTCTTCTTTTGTTCACCCCCCCCACACCCCTTCTATCTTTTCTTTTTTCTTTCTTTCTTTCTCTCTCTTTTAAAAAAAATTCTTTTTGATCTTCCAACTTCCTTTCACTGCAAGTCATGTGAGAAAATTAGTTAGAGGTTGTATATTTCTTTTGAAAAAATATTATTTATTCAGCTCTGTGACAATGTTAACTTTTGTTCAACTGGTGTATACTGTGGTCTGCCACCTGTTTATGCAGGCTTTCATAACCCTTCTTACACCCTCGGTACCCTTGCTCTATTTGATCCTGGTTCCGTGTTATGTCCACTGCAGTGCTCTTCTTATGATCACTGGTCAGCTATTGTATTTCTTCCTTTTTTAGTAAGTATCGCTTTTTTTCTTTTCTTTATCATTTCAGTTTAATTGTGATATATGAATATGTAGATTTTGCTGTTGAACTATTAATCTATGAATCTCTATATCTATCTGCTGATTTGTGCTGTGTGTGTGTGTGTGTGTGTGTGTGTGTGTGTATGTGTGTGTGTGTGTGTGTGTGTGTGTATATATATATATAATATATATATATAATATATATATGTGTGAGTTTATGTATGTATATATATATATATATGTATCTGCATCTAACTACATCTGCATTTATGTATGTATATATATATATATATGTATCTGCATCTAACTACCTATCTGTTTAAAGTCACTCCAAGTCTCTTTCTCTCTCTCTCTCTCTCATTCATTCTTCTCTCACTATATACACACACACAGAGATAGATAGATAGATAGATATATATATAGATAGATAGATAGATTTTGTTTGTTTTGTTGTACAAAAACATAAAAGTACTTAATACACTCTTGTGATAGAAGCAGATAGTACAGTATGATGTATGTATGTATGTGTATGTAAGGTGAATAGGATTACATACCCCTACATAAAGGTTCCATGCAATTGACCATAAAGGGTTTGGAATATTGATAAAATTAAAGAAAAATTGAAATCATTTTCTAAACCACTATGAAAGAAGATTATTTAGTGCTACTGATTAACTAGTAGTGTCATATATTACCCAGTAGTGCCATAGATTATACAGGCACCATGGAGTTGTTTTTAGGTGGGGCCTAATATAAATTAGTGTCAACTTGTTAGAATGCAGTGAAGATGGTGAAAACATTTGCTAATATCCACGCTTTTAAATTTACCTATTTAAATATAAATTACAGTTAAAAGATAACATCAACTGTAACCACAGGCATGCATATATGGTTTAATATCATGCATATATGGTTTAATATCAACTGTAACCACAGGCAACCATATATGGTTTCTCTGCAGCCATAGCCTGTATTATTTCATAACTTGGAGGTTTGGAAAGCGTTGATTAAAATTTGTAATGTATGTATAATAAAAATATCAGTTATAGGATGCCATTCTAAGAGAGAAAAGCAGTCATAATTATAAACCTTTATTATTCAGCTCAATTTATCATACAGCAAGAATTTGACAAGATTGTTTTTTGTCTATTCTCATTTCGGGAAGCAAATTCCTCAGCAACTGCAATCAGATTTATTTTGTCTATCTGTTCTTTATGGCATGAAAGTATAGCCAGAGAATTTAATCTCTTTTGTGTCATTCTTGCTCCAAGACATGTCTTTAATTGTTTTTCTATCAAGAGGAATTATATGGGTCTCACCATGAATACCTTTAAGATTAGATACAACCAACATATATACTTATTGAAGTTGAGGGACAGAGAGAATTCTAACTCTCTGTCACAATAAATTTGGAAATTAAGGGATAGTGGATTTGAAAGTGTCTCCATAAACTGGAACATCGTAGACAGAACAACCCTATATACAAACGAAGCAATGAACTGAAATTTCAATTTTTCTAGGGGCCTTTCACTTTTGTGGTAATACATATTTTGCACAAAATCATCATAGAGGGTGTCAAATGAATCTTCATTCTTCATAACTTTCTAAACTTGTTTAGTAATTTCAGCTATCTTCTGTCCATCTGTTAGTGTCATTTTAGATGCTTGTAGTGACTTTGATAGATTGCCTGTATGTGACAAATATGGGTGACCACTATAGTATATTTAAACATTATTAATAATCTAAGTCTTTTACCTGTAGGTACCTCATTATTGCCCAAGTATTTCTCTCTTATCCATGCAGCACACTAAGCCTAGTCACTTGACATAAAATATTTTTACACCATACTTGACTATTATTTTTTATGGAAAGTGGAGGGGGGAGGATAGCTCACCTAGCCCCCCCCCCCCAGCTCCACAGTCTCTGTTACATAATGGTGTCACAGATTAACTAGCAGTGTCACATATTACCTTGCAGTGCCACATTGTTATTGTTTAGCCCCAGATCAACTGTGATGGAGGAGACCTATGATCAAAGGCATTCCAGCTGTGACCATCCTGTCTTTTTATTCAAACAGTGACTCTAGAACAATATTATCTAATGTGTCCAGCCTGTTTTTTTTAAAGATGGTAGGGTTGTGATTTGAGGGAGAATTGGTTGCTATTTCAAGTAGGTTGAACAACCATGTAGAGGCTCCATTGTTGACATTACCTAGTGGTGCATCATATTAAGATATATAATGTGAGGTCACTGTAATATATAAAAAGAAAAGCAAGCTGAAAAAAACAATTTATTAGGATATTGTCTCCATTACAAATTTATGTGTATTATATATATTGCAACCATATATTTTTGTTTGTTCTTCTCTTCTCTTTCTCTGTTTACTGTTTTTACATGTTGCCATGGGTTGACTGTGTGCAATATTACACCTCGCTTTGTGTCTCAATCTTATATCGTCTCATCTTTGAGTTTCAATGTTTTTCAGATGTGATCTTTCATCCACTTTATCACTCTATACATAACATGTACACATCTCACACTGTTAACATACATCACTTCTTCATCCAGTATTACCATCAAACCAGTACTACCATCAGTCCTGCACACACCTTACCAATACCACTGATGTCTCGTGCTCTTTACTTCTCAACTCACTTGTACTCTTCATTTCTTGTAAATTAATTTTGCATATCCAATGAACCACATTCAGCTCATTATTCTCCATTCATTGTAGATTCTCCGCAATGCTTTAGTAAAATTGAAAATCTCTTGAAATCTGAAAGTTTATCATTAATGACTTATGGAAAGAGCTTTTTATTTATTTATTTATTTTTTAAATTTTAGCTGTGTGTTGTAAGCATCTTGGATCCAAAGTCCCCTTCTTTGGACACTATAAAAATGCAGGTTTACTTCGACATGAACTACACCACTCGAGGTCAGTACAATACTGGTATTTTTACAAATTCTCACCAACTCGTAAAAAAAAAATAAAAAAAATTTACATTTTTCAAGCTCATTGCCTCCTAAGCAATGGGGGGGGGGGATTTTCAGAGCTGCTGGTGCTTAGCTTTGGTTTTATGGCATGAAGCTGATAAGAGATAGTTCTTCCTCTGAATGAAATGCCAATCTATCATATGTAGCCTTCCTAGATAATCTGGTACCTATTCCTAACCACTAGGGGAACTGAGCAAATGTATAAAGTGTTCTGCTGAGAAACACAACAAAATACTTGCAGCAGATTTGAACTCACAGCCAATGATTTGGTTGTCCAATACTGTATTTACTTGGCCTTTTCACTTTCTGTTAGTTCATTAATCACTCAGTGTTTATTTAGTAACCAACAAATAAAGCACTGTAGTATTAATGTTAAGGTACTGAAATGTTAACCACAAAGACATGAGTGAAAACCCTGCTGTAAGCACTGCATTGAAGTCTTAAGGAAGGTTCATTACTCATCTTATTTCAATTGACTAAATTAAAAATTGTCTACATTTCCTTCTTTATAATTGAGTGATTAGTGATAGTAAGGTGTATCCAAATGTTAAAAGAAATGCTCTCACCACATGCAAATGTTCAAAGTTTTATCACATGAAGAATAAAATAGTTCTAAACTAGGAAAACAAATTGATTTATTATATGTTGTATATACTCAAGAGTTGGTATGGGGACTGATCTTGTTTAGTATTTCCATTCAAAATTTTATTGCGTGTCTTGAAAGAGTTGGTTTTAAGAAAAGAAGCATCATTAACACTGATGTACCTCAAGTCTCCTTGGTACATTCTATATTTTTCATTACCATGCAAAATACTTAAGTGAGCCAATGATCTCTTCACTTCTTTGACTACACAGGCATGAATGAAAACCCTGCTACAGGTACCATGTTGAAACTCTAAGAAAGGTCCATTATTCAGCTTTATCAATGAAGTATACAGATCTCCTTCAACACACTGTCTTTAAGTGGGGGCATAATATTTTAAATCTTGAATCTTTAGACAGCATGCCACACAATAAAGACAGATAGAAATATTGATTAACTGCTTTGTTTGATAAGTTACCTCTGTGGTGTAGGGCTACTTAACCCAGCACATCAACTATGATGATGACAACAATAATTGATGAGTATTTCATTAGCCTGTAATGTTGTACTGATATCCTCCTATGGGCAACAGTAGGTGTTGAGAAACTACTATAGTGTGACTTCTCTTCAATTACTACTAGAGGATGACTTTCCAACACCTGTAGCAGCACTCCACCACCATACTATCATTTTAAAGGTAGTATCACCACTATAGGACCAGCAACAGTGCCACTACAATCATCATCATCACCACCACCACAACCACTACCATCACCACAACCATTGAATATTGTTTTAATTTAGTCATGTTTAACAAAAGCCTTTCAGCGTATTCCTTCACCTTCTTTTCCATGAATCGATTAATTTTTTTTCTTTTCTGTTTCTCTATTAAGATCAATTTCTGGATGAACATCAGAGAGTACTGGAAACCCGCATGCAGCCAGTGATACGAGAAATCACAGACAGCCGGCCCCAGATAAAGGAGGAATTTGAGATTCTCTATCATAAGATTGTGTCAGCTATCCTGCTGCGGTCTGGTCTTGGCAGTCCAGCTGATTTGGCAGTTGTAAGGGAAGCCTCAGGTTTGTACACTCTCCTATATAGCTACCAGGTTGTTTATTTGGTTTCTTTGTTTCTCATCACTCCAGCACAAGGTGCTATATTATCTGACTTAGTCAGGCACTATGTACAAAACTTGCGTGAGGGTATGGGTTAGTGTTTTATACTAATTCCTTGAGTTGCACAGTTGCACTACTCAGGTAGTCAGCATTCAAATCCATATTTTATTTCATTTTTCTCCTGGGTAGGTAAGTCACTGGTCCAGTACACAATTCTCCTTCTCAAGAAAAATGGTGCTTCACCTACAGGAAGAGATGAACTCAGTACTGCAAAGCAACAAAATATTTATCAATTTTCAGTGTTTTCACAGCTTACAGCAGTTAGCTTTTCCACCCTGCCATACCTGGTTCAAATTAGGTGTCTTGGGTATTTTGTAGTGTTATTTTGTGTTAGTGTAATGCAATGCAGCAAAGTTTTCTAGCATATAATCATAGTGTAGTGTTGCTGTGTAGTCCCAGCGCAGCCCTGATCAAGTAGTTCTATGGTACACAGATAGTCAGCAAACGATAAGGCATGTCCCACAGATCTATCTTCTCAGTTATACCATATCTCTGCCTAGCTGAGGACCATACTGCTCACTTCAACATGCAGTGATGAGTCATATGAGGTGCAGTATAGCCTGGACACATTGCACTCTCTTCACTGTCCAATCTATTCCTGTACACTCATAGATTCTGGTGGTGGCCAGTGGAGACGGGCAAGGTGGACTCAGTGAGAGCACAACAGTTGTTGTTCCTCTGTACTTATTGGTGGTGCTATGCATCCCAGTACAATGTTTGGGACCAGTGAGGCTATTGATGGTGCAGCTATTTCTGTGTATATGTGTTCTTTATTCTTGTTCAGGCTGAGTGGGGTAGATAGTGTTTTTAGGATGATGTTGTAATAGTCCTCTGAGGTGTTGTAATAGTCCTATGGCTGTTTGAAGCTGGGTTTTCATGTAGTGACAGAGACTGTTGGGGTTGAAGTTTGTTGCAGTAACAAACTGTGTCCCTCATATGACCAAGTGGTCTTTCATTTTTAGTATTTTTGTTTTGTTGTGTAGGTGGTCTGCGTACAATCTGTTATAATGCATAGTGTGCTGTTTTGTTCTTTCTAATTTATTGTGGAGAGATTGAGGGTCCAGGTAGGACTGACATAGTCCACGATGGATCTAATGGCCAAATGTGGTACTTGTGATTACTGTAAGTATGTTTGTGCATTGTTTGCTTTCTTTACTATGTCTTCTATGTGTGTTGTGGAGAAGTTGTATGTAACACTTAGTAGTTTTGTCTACTGTGTGTAGTATGTTTATGTTGTTGAGTGTGATGGTTCGTTGTATTTGATATTCTTTGGTGTTGCTGGTAAGAAGGGAGACAGTGAATTTGGTAGTCACTACTTTAAGTCTGTTGTTGTGGAGCCAGTTTTGTAGGTGATTTATGTAAGGTTGGGGTGGTTATGTAGCAGTGTCTGGAGAATGGTGAGAGGATATGAGTGTAATAACATCTGCGTATGAGACTGTCTGTATGATTTGTGGGTATGTGGGAAGGTAGTGTAGGTGTAGGTTCAAAAGAGTTGGTAAGAAGACAGATCCCTGTGGTACTCCATCAGGAAATTACAAGTTCTAGAAGTGTTGTTCTTGTACACTACATATGCTTGGTGGCCTGACATGTAGTTTGCTAGCTAGCATTTTGTGTTGTTTCTTAAGGTGGTGTTGAGTGATTTTTGTATGAGTGGATAACAGGGAATGGAGTCGGAAGCTTTGCAGATGTCAATGGTAGTTAGAATGGTATGTGGAGGAAGTTTTTTGTTGTTGAAACCATCTTGTATTTTCTGTGTTAGGTTTCTGATTAGCGTGGTGGTTGATTGTAGTGGTCTGAATCTGTGTTTTGATTTGGAGAGGGGCATTTGTGGGTTAGTAATGTCAAGGATTAGCCATTCCAGAATTTGTTAGTGTGTTCATAGTGCATAGGAGGGTGATGGGTCTGTATGATGTTACTTTACTTGGGTTTTGTTAGGCTTTAGAATTCTCATAATTTTGCCCAGATTCCAGATTCAGGGAATTTGACACTGTTGATACGAGTAGTTGTAGATGTTGGTGAGTGCAGTGATTCATTCAGGCCCTATGTGTTTTAGGTGT
The DNA here is from genome assembly GCA_027124095.1 of Muusoctopus leioderma. Classification (NCBI taxonomy): domain Eukaryota; kingdom Metazoa; phylum Mollusca; class Cephalopoda; order Octopoda; family Octopodidae; genus Muusoctopus; species Muusoctopus leioderma. The sequence continues at coordinate 3,394 of JAOPJM010486818.1, read as the reverse complement.
ATGTTTGTGATTTTGTCTGGCCCTGAGGCTTTTAAGTTTTTAGATATCCCTGTTGCTTTTTGGGTGTCTAATGGAAGGAAGTGGCCAAAACTATGGTCTAGGTGGAAGTTGTGTATTTTTTATGTTGCGCTCCTGTCTTCTTTGTGTGGTTCTTGGTAGGATGTCTGATAAGGGCCCTTGTGTGGTGTTTCAAGAATGTCTGATGAGGGTATTTGCTTGGTGTTACAGTGTGGGTATATTATTTGAAGTTGTTATGGTGACATGGGATGTAGTGTGACCGTTGTTGTTGTTGTTGTTGTTGTTGTTGATACTACTAATTACTCTATATAGTGTTTTACTGTTAGTTTGTGGTTTATGTTGGATACAAATGTTTGCCAGTTTTCTTTGATTTTTTAAATTTTATTTCCTTGTTTAGTTGTTTGATACCAACTTTGATTTTAGTTGTGTGTGGTTTTAGTGTATTGTGTTTGAGGTTGACTCTGGCTGGCTTTTTCTGGTGTGTAATTGTGTATTTCTTCATTGATGTGCAAATGTGTTGTGATGACAATTGGTAGGTGGTCTGAGGATAGTTGGGGAATTGTTTTATATTACTCGTTTGATGTGGGGGTTTTTTCCACATGAGTTTAGTCCTTCTATCTAGCATAGTATGACTGTGTATTGGACACTTAATTCTCTGTGGACACAGTAGTGCAGTAGCCAGGAGATGAACTGTTGATCTTTCCACAGGTTGTCTGTTTGACTCAGCAATTGGCAGGGTCAATAGAGCATCGGATAGAATTCTTTCTGGTATTTGTTCTGGCTCACTATGCTCTGAGTTCAAATCCTGCCAAAGTCAACTTTGCTTTTCATCCTTTCAGAGTAGATAAGCAAAGTACTAGTCAAGGGCAGTGGACTGGTGGAATTGTTAGAGCATTGAATGGGATGCCTTGTGGTATTTGTTCTGGCTCTTTGTATTGTGAGTTTAAATCGTGCCGTGGCCTATTTGGGTGGTAGACCTAATCCGTCTCCCAGTTTAACACCACCACCTGGACTTTGGGTGCCTTTAGTGGAGTACACTCTGTTGCAAGCATTCGGGCCTGGTCTCCAGTCTGAGGAAAACTCCCTCCCTTCAGTCTCGGAGGGCCTGAAAAAAGGGTGACTGGTACTGCTCTCTCTCCTGACTAAGCAGTACAAAAAAAAATTCTCTTCCATTGTTGTTGTTGTAAACAGAGTTGTATCATAGAAATTGAGGCACTAATTATTTTTGACAAGGCTAATTTTTGTATTTGTTGTATAGTTAATGTAATAAAACCACTATATTATTATTAGTACTTGTTTTATGACTTCCCTTTTCCCATGCAATGAAAGTGAACCGCAGATGGTCAGGTTGATAGGGATATTGGACTAGCAGCCAAAGTTAGTGTTGAATTGTATTATAGTGTGGTGTAATGTAGTCGTTGTTGCTTAGCCCCAGGTCAGCCCCGACTGAGCAAACCTACGATCAAAAGAATTCCAGCTTTGAACATCACGTTTTTTCATAATCTAATGTGTCCTTCATTTTATAAGATGATAGGATGTTATCTGAAGGTGATTTGGTTGTTATTTCCAGCCAGCAGGTTGAGTGACTGCATAGAGGCATCCTCACTGGCTCGAGGCACTGTCATGTGCTGTATAGAGTAGTCTAGTAGTGTAGTGTAGTGTAGTGTAATTTAAATGAGTGCAGTAGCGTAGGGTTGTTGTTGTTTAGCCCCAGGTCAACCCTGACTGAGCAGACCTATAGTCAAAGGCGTTTCAGTCATGACCATCCTATCTTGAGGACCACACTATCTAATGTATTCTTCCTTTTTTAAGATGGTAGGTTGTGATTTGAGGAAGATTTGGCTGCTATTTCTAGCAGGGCGAGCGACCACATAGAGGCTTCTTCGTTGGCTTGTAGGTGTATTGTGTAGAAGTCTAAATGTGTAGTGGAATGCTGTATAGTGTATTGTTGCATTGAGTGGCGTCACAGTATGGATTAGAATGTGCTGGACTGTTGTTACTGGGAGAAATATTAATGCTAATGATGACAGAATTGTTAGACTGGCAGACAAAATACCTTGGAGTATTTAGCTATGTCTCTTTACATTCTGAGTTCAAATCCTGCTGAGGATGACTTTACCTTTCATTTTTTCTGGGTTAATAAAAAAAAGTACCAGTTAAGTACTGGGGTAAATTTAAATGACTGCATCCTTCCTCAAAATTTGTAGACTTGTATAAATGGTCGATTGGCAGAATCGGTAAGGTGTTGGACAAAATGCCTTGCAGTATTTGTTCCGGCTTTTTGCATTCTGAGTTCAAATCCTGCCAAGGTCAACTTTGCCTTTCATCCTTCCGGGATTGATAAACAAAGTACCAGTCATGTACTGATGTCGATTTAAACAGCTGTTCCCCTCCCCTGAAAATGTCTGGCCTTGTGCCTATGTTAGAAAGAATCCTTATTATTATCATTATTATTATTATTATTCCAGAGTCGATAAAATAAAGTACCAATCAAGTGCTGGGTATGTTGGCCTTGTGTCTATGTTAGAAACAATTATTGTTATTATATGAGGACAGTGAGTGGCAGAAATGGTTGAGCAGTGGACAAAATGCCATACAGTATTTAGTTACGTCCCTCTACATTTTGAGTTCAAATTCTGCCGAGGTCAATTTTGCCTTTAATCTTTCCCAGGTCATAAAATAAAGTACCAGTAAAGTACTGGAGTTGATTTAATCAACTGCTTCCTCGAAATTTGTGGCCTTGTGCCTAATCTAGAAATCACTACTATGATTATTAAAATTATGATGATGATGATGATGATGATGATGATGATGATAACAAAAATGATGACTATGACATTTAAATTTATTAATCATGGTTTCATGAATAAGAAGAAACAAGATTTTGAGGTGTTTCATGCCTTTCATTTCTGAAGGTTTTTGAAGATGATGCAAGTGCAAAAGTCCCAAATCAGAAAGCTAAGACTGTGCTGCCACTCTATAACTTCTGTGTCTACACAATGATCATCACAATAGGAAGTTTGTTTGATGTACCTTTCTGGCATAACGGGTGTGTTGGAGAGGAATACTGTTGGATAGTGCCAACATTATCTAACTGAAGATTAATGATAGAAAAATCCAGTTCCTTTTTAGAAATTCATTGTCGTTGTCATCGTTTTTACATCTGTTTTTCCATGCTGGCATGGGTTTGACGAATTTTGTTTTAGAAGCAGTATTCTACAGCTGGATGCCCTTCCTGTCACCAACCCTTACATATGTTTGTATGTAAGGTAGTTTTTCCACAAATCTTTAACCATTGAACAGTTAATCCGCCAGCCGATCATTATTGACGGGATGTAAACAGCGATCACCAGCATGACTTCGTAGAGATATACAC
>JAOPJM010486615.1:0-10913 GCA_027124095.1 Muusoctopus leioderma | reverse complement strand
TTATTCATGGGAATTTGATAACACAGTACTGTGTGGAATTGTGTCCTACAGGATGTTAAGAGTTAAGAGTAATGGAAGGGACATAGACTTCAGGTGGTCAGCCCATGCTGATGAAACACTGTTTTTGCAGTGCTTTTCAGCTATAAAAGAAGGTCTGACTGATATCTGCAAGCATATGTGAATTGCTTTCAACAATGGGCAAGCTGGAAATGTGATAATGGTCATATTGTGTAGTAAAGTGCTATAGCAGTTTTAAATTTCAATTATTTAAGCCCCACAAAACTACCAGTCCAAATTGTATTCCTGGTATCTCCTTCAAATGGAAAGGCTGAAAAGCATAACAGCGTTTCTCTGACTTACCTAGTATATATTCCAACATAAAAGATAATGCCTTAAACTGCCAAGTAGCAGCCTATTGTACTCACTTTCAATATATCAATGGGAATAAAAACAATTGTAAATGGTTAGTTCCTTTACCACCTAGAATATCTTTCCTTAATCAGAAGTAATGTTGCAGAAAGCAGATGCCACTGGAACATAGCAGCACATCTTCTGACCAAATTGAGTTAATAATCAGGGATTGGAATATATTCTGCCAGTGATTCAGCATTTCTGTGTCTCCTTACAAACTATTGTATTTGTCACTCATGTTGGTAGCATTGTCATCATTTTGAATAATGTAAATTATATGTATCAAGATAAATGTTATAAATTGTCTTAAATTTTAATATACAATGCTTTTTGTCTTATGTAATGAATAATATATTATTTTCATTTTTTTTTTTTTTTTCACCTGAAGCCTAATTTATTTTCACTGAATTTGCTTATATACTCAGATTATTTTTAAAGGTTTTATTTATACATTTTCTGCTACTAGGGAACACCTACTGAGGCTGAAGGCTCATCACAGCTGTTTCAGACAGAAAGTTCCACATTTGAGAGGTTTGTTAATTTCATATTATATTTTAGATAAATATCTTAATTAATTGAGTTCTCAGTATTAAAAAAATAAAAAAATAAATAATCCATTAATTCAGACTTTTGAGTCTGTCTCTCTTTTTTTTTTTTAATCTGTTAGTCAGGAGAGAAGGGTAGTGCCCATCACACTTTTTCAGGGCCTCCAAGACTGGTGGGAGGTAGGGAGGAATGTATCCTCAGACCAGAGACCTGGCCTGAATATTTCCAAAAGAGTTGACTCCACTAAAGGCACTCAAGGTTCCAGGTGTTGGTGTTAAACCAAGTGACGGATTAAGTCTACCACCCAAGTGAGATTCGAACTCAGAACGCAAAGAGCCGGAAAATATACCACAAGGCATCTCGTCCGACGCTTTAACGATTCTACCAGTCCACCGCCCCTAGACTGGTACTTTATTTATCAACCGCGAAAGGACAAAAGACAAAGTTGAACTCAGAGTATTCATTCATTTCATTCATCGCTTTTTACGTCTGTTTTTCCATGCTAGCATGGGTTGGACGGAGAGATTTCTCGAGGCAGAATTTTTACGGTCGGATGCTCTTCCTGTCTCCAACACTGAATCACTCAACGGCCGGGCGTCTGTTTATTAGGAAACACAAACAAACGCTCACCGTTCGGTTTCAGCGACAAACAGATACGAAGACAAACACAAACACATACATATATATATATATATATATATATACAACGGGCTTCTACAGTTTCCGTCTACCAAATCCACTCGCAAGGCATTGGTCGGCCCGAGGCTATAGTAACAGACACTTACACAAGGTGCAACGCAGTGGGACTGAACCCGAAACCATGCGGTTGCGAAGCGAACTCCTTAAGGATGTCAAATATGAATTTTTTAATGTATTGAATTTATTTATTAGATTATTAATATATTGTAAGCATTTTGGAATTTAAAACTTCATCCTCCTTTGAAATAGCCTTACTTGATCAGGTAGAAACAGGAAAATATCAGGTAAATGTCTGCTTCATTGCTAATCACCTAGGTGAAATATATACCTCCACGATTCCAGCCCTTTCCTGCAATTTGTTGAGCTTCAGCTTCTATATGAAATGTACCTCCACTATTACGAGATCTACCATGCCAGGGTGTTTTGCCAGGTTTGTGATGATCACAGGAAGCTAGTAATTTTCCCCGTGAGGAAAATGGTAGACTGCTTTTTATGGTGTTTTAATTCATTTATATGGAGTGATCTTATGGCTGATCCTATATATGTACTGCTATAGTCAGTCTGCAAAATATAAGCCATGTTACTAACCAGTCTAAAGCAAGTGACTAGTGTGGTTGTTGTTTGCATGACTTCTGTCTCTGCATTCTTGTATGGGGAAGTATTTCAGTTTACAGTTTCTGCACAAGATGCTGCTGCTAGTGTTGGCGCTGGACATGGGGTGTGGCCTCTGATCTCTTGATACAGCTTCTTATATGGTTCTCTATGTTCCCACCATAGTAGAGAAGGGTAATATAGAACTAGCGTCTGCAGTTTATGTGTATATTATGCTGGTTAGTGGTTGTACCTGGTGAATAATTTTGTATACATGTTTCATACTGAGCAACCAATACACTTCACAAACTCTGGTCTATAGCCCTTTCTTCAACAGCAGTTCTCTTAAACCTCATCTTGCTAGCTCGTTCACTGTGACTTGGAATTTCTGGACTTAGAATTATAGCAACCCTGGTGAAGGAATATATCATTTTTAACTCTTTTTGGACGAATTCATTGATAAGATCCAGTAGGTTAAAGAAGCCACCCAGTGCTGGGTGTTCTATCTAATATAATGATGCTGTCAACATGTCTATAGAATGTGATGCATAGTTTAAAGCTCACTGCCCTCCTTTCTAGACTATCTAAAATGAAGGAAGCCAGGCTTAGAGCTTAACCTGGAGCCTATTGTTAAGCCATTCATTTGTTGATACAGTCCCTGTACTGAAAGTAAGTGTGGGTGGAGCAGTATTCCAGGAGGGACTAAAGATGTTCTACCTGGAAAGCAGCTGCTAGTGTGTGGTAGTTTTGCAATAAGCTGATGACAGAAACAATAGCTCCAACATCTAAACTAAAGTTATAGCTACCTTAGTCCAGGGAATCATAGGGAATTTTGCGTAGTTCATTGATAAATTTCTAGCCGCTTTCAAGGTGTACAAACAGGTAAGTCTGCTGTGAATTCAGCAAGCAGGATGCTATGACACACTGCACGTGTGTCTTCCTATAAGAGAGGTGGGAGTGAATCATCTTATTAATACAACACTGTCTATAATACATTAGGGTCCCACTTAGATCTGTCATATCTTGGTGGTGGTTGTTGTTGTTTAGTCCCAGGTCAGCCCTGATTGAACAGACCCATGATCATAGGTGTTCCTACAGTGAACAGACCCATGATCATAGGTGTTCCTACAGTGAACAGACCCATGATCATAGGTGTTCCTACAGTGACCATACCATTTTTTTTTCAGGCATAGTGTATCTAGGACCACATCATCCAGTCATCTTCATTTTCAAGATAGTATGGTGTGATTTGAGAGATTTGGCTGCTGCTTCTAGTAAGTCAAGCAACCACATTGAGGTTTTCTCGTTGGCTGGATATCTTGGTAATGGTAGTGGGTGGTGGAATACACATGTTTGTAGTGGTGTTAAGGATTATTTGAGAGTGTAAGTTCATTGTCTGGTAGTGTTGTTCTCTCTTCTTGCAGTAGAGCCAGCTGAGTTTCTGGTGAGATTTCTTTCTATAATCTTTTAACTGTTTCAGCCCGCAAACTGTGGCCATGCTGGTGCATGTTTGGGGATTTATTTTGGAAGTATAGAATGTCTTTGAATTCTGAAGGCATCTAGTCTATGAGTTGGGTGAGGGTCATGTTAAATATATATAATGGTATGGTTAACACGAACATGTGTGTGTGTGTGTGTGTGTGTGTGTACACACACACACGTCTGTGTATGTATATACATAACGTTATAATTGTTACAATGCTTTTTTTATGACGTCGAGAAGATGATGACCTTAAAAGGTACATATAAACGACACCCATATGCACAATTCATGGCCTCTGTTTGTTTCCACCCACGCATCTGCAACTACTATATGTTCAACTATGGCACACCGCCCAATCCTACTTTACTCGCCGCTACTACACTTGATGCAGTATACCTTAACTCACATAGCACACTTAGAGATCAAATACTGAAGAACTGTGCAACTTGGCCCCACATTAGAATGAAGCTGACGATCGTCACGCTCGAGCAGGTCTGAGAGGGGCTACTGAACAACATATACATATATTCACGAGCAAACACATACATACAGATATTTCAGTTGTGATTAGATAAGAAAAATGAAAAATGCTTTAAAAGAATTAAGGAATAGAAAGCTGAAGATCATAACATACAACTAAAAATTATGAAGAATTAAAGGAAGAAATTTGGTTTAGAGTAATTCATAATTAAACAAATTAGTTTTTATATTGGTGTTAAAAAAAAAAAAATGTAATTTTAGTAGTGAAAATAGATACCTCGATAAATAAATAATTTTTTTTTTTTTCTTAGCTAAAAGAGATCAAATAATATCGAAATACGATCTGGAAGTAATAAAAATGACGCATAAAATGTATAATTTTCATAAATATCGTAAATGTTTGGATTATACTTAAAATTTCTAGAAGGATATCGTTTTTAAATCAACTCTTATACATGCCTAGTACTTATTTCATTCATACTGTATGGATGAAAGTAAGACGATCAAAGCGGGATTTGAACTCAGAATGTAGAGGAACGAATTCAATTACTATAAGACATTTGGACCGGCATTCTACCACTTTATTTTAAAAATTGTCTAAAATATAATTTTAAAAATGCTTTTTATTTTTTTTATTTTTTTTAATGGTAGAATTTTACTGCGTGAAGTGTATTGTCTACAACTCATATTAGAAAATAATCCACATTAGTTGCAGCATTAAAACAATTTTCCAAAACAAATTGTAAGTTTTTGAAATTAATTTTGTTTAAAACAAATTGCCCTACAAAAATGGCAAGATTACTAGTCTACACTGCTCTCATATCAGGTAAAGACTGTTACATCTGTAATTTCAACAATTATCGTCGATACTACTTCTATAAGAGGGATTTTAAAGAGGAAGAAAAAATCTATCTATAAACTGATCAAGTTTAAACAGAAGTAATTCCAAATCACTAAACTAAAATATTGTACAGCTAAGATATTCGAAGTTTTCGTTGAAACACCTGCAACACAGTCACCCAGAAAAGAAAAGAATTTTATAATCATTAAAAACAAAACACATGAAAATAAAACGAAAATAATGCCATACGTTTAAAACGGATTAAATATATTGATTATAAAAGAAATAAAGTACGTTGCATGTCGGCGAAGAGTAAAATGTTCTCTCCGAACTCGGTTGTCATACATTGAAATACGAATAAGTGTCCACAAACAAAATTAATCAATATTCGATCTCGTATTATTTTGGAACATAAGTTAACTGTTTGTATGAAAGTTGAAAGATATACCTAGGTGACTAGAGGTACAGATATGGAGATAAAATATTAGTTATTTTAAAGCATATTTAAAATATAAAGTATCTTTTCGAATGAACAAATAACGTAAGTATATAACAATAGATATAAGTATAATCTAAGTCAATAAATAAAAGAAAATCGTACGAAACATGTTTACATACCTAAAAGCAGGAACCTCTGTACAACTATATTATAAATGGTTGTGATGAACGAGAATGTATCTGAAAGAGATCTGTCAATTGTGAAAAATAAAGCCCTAAAGCGATACTTAGCTTATTTGGGCACCTTAACTTACTTGCTTATTGCTCACTTATTCCAGTCTTTAATTTAATGTACTTTTTATATATGTTTGTGCCACCGATCCAAACTAAGGTTTTTTAAAGAGAACTGTGACAGCGCAACAAGTGGCAGCAACATCAGTAGCAGCAAGGGTGTGGCTTAATCAATGCTGTCATAACTAAAGATAGAGTCGCACGAAGTTGTGATTTCATCCGCTGTGTTTACAATTTCTTCGTTGGTTTTAGTTCGACTATAACCGGAAAATATTGGCAATTAATTTCGTGTTTATTGTCAGTTGTTAAAATGATTTAGTTTGATGTGAACTGCATGGTAAATAAGAAGATATGGAAAATATTCACGTACAGGGTAAATATAATAATCACTGGAATCATGCATGAAAAAGATCGAGTATTTTGAATATAATGGATACGTACGAAGTAAATCCCTCTTTACGCCTTAGTAAGAGAAAGGTGTTGGATTGGCAAAATTGTTAGAGCGTTGGACAAATTTCCTTTATTTAGTTACAGCTCTTTACGTTCTGAGTTCAAACCCCGTTGAGGTCAACTTTGCCTTTCATCCTTCTGTGGTAGATAAAATAAAGTACCAGTCAAGTACTGGGTCGATTTAATATTTCTATAATGCATCCTAGATGTGAATGGAATTATAATAGAAGAGTAAGTCCTTTGATAGAATGTTTAATCATTCTAATATTATTGCAAACTACTTTACCCAAAATATGTAACGAATTAGGCAAGGAGAATAAGTAAAAGTTTACTTTAAAAAAATCATATTAAAGGAAATATTACTAGATATTTATGGTTTCTTTAATATCCCACGGACGCACCAAGAACATTGAATTCCATTACAAGATAGTGATTTCTAACATAGGCACAAGGACCTCAGATTTATGGGCAGGGATGTAATCTTATATGAAAGACAAAGTTGACCGTGGTAGAATTTGATGTCTAACCTTTGCACAAAGCCTCATATTTTGAGAGAGGGATTACTTGATTTAATTCATCTCGGTACTCGACTGGTACTTATTATATCGACTGTGGACAGAGGAAAGACAAAGTCGACACCTGCAGGATTAAAGCTGAAAACATAACTAAATACTGCAACTAGTTTTGTCCTCCATCCCTTTACAATAAAATAAACTGACAATAACATAGAAATTGTGTTACATAGGAAATCAAAGAAAAAAGTGTATGCACACACTTACATACATAAAAAGTCATAGATACATAAATATTTGGTGAATGTTTGGAAATAGTAAGACGAGAAATATTAGATATAGTCTAATATCAGTCAAACTGAAGTTAAAAGTTATCAGTAAGAAACATCATTATCAGAAGAGAGTAGCAGAAAGAAAAAATTAATAGGAAATACAGTTAAAGAAGTCTACAGAAATAGTTAATAGAAGTGTTAATAAAATTTCTAGAAACTCCTTCTCAAGAGATGAATTCATACTGAAAGAAAATCTGGAGGGAGGAAAAGAGTTTAACCAAGTACTGTGTGATTTGACAAAATAAAAACTGAATACTGCCCTGTCTACCATACCCAACACAGTATGAATGGCAAGTCTTAGGACTGTGTTGGAAACTGTTGGATAGGAAAGACCACTAAGAAAATTGGTACAAAAAAAAAACCCTAATGTTCTATCAACATCTTATCAACCTTATACCAGCAAACTCTAAGTAGGAAAATCAATATACCAAGTTGATTGGCATTAGTGAAAACAAAATTAATACTCAAGAACAAAAACATTCCCATGCTGATGAACTACTGGCCAATTGCATGCTAACATCTACTGAATAAACTGCATTCAGCCTATCTGAACCTATTCATCAAGAGCCACTGTGATGTTACCCATATCATTACAGATGAACAAACAGCTAGAAAGAAAGTAGTTGCAACTTATGATTAACAAAACTGTCCTGTGAATGGTTTAATACACATAGGAAGAATTTGGTTATAGTTTGGCTGGATTACAAAATAGTGTTTCCCACTTGTGGATGCTAGAAGCTTTTTGGCTTCATAAAGTTCCAGAAACCATAACTCGGGCTACAGACAACCTAGCTTTGTCCTGAAGTTAAATACAGAAAGGAAAATCATCCACTACCTTCTGGGAAGTGGCTATGCTCGATGTACAGAAAAGGAGTCAGTAGAAATTCCATACAGTATCCTCAATGTAAACTATGGGTGCACAAAAGGTGCAGTTGGCTCACAGACAGGCTGACAGAGAAGGACTTTGTATGTAGTAGATGTATTGGAGTAGTTAACAGTAAGAGCACCCTTGAAATAAATTTCTTCAAATGCATGGAAAGTTCCCTAGAAGTAGCTGACAGCTTCTGTTACCGAATTGCACAAGACCCTCCTTTGTCACTCATGCTGTCAGAAATGCAGTGAAAAAGTGATTCGCTCAGAAACTTGTAATCAACAATGCTTTTGTTTTACCAAATCCAATATGAAATAAAATGAATAAATATCAAGTTGTTTGCTAGAAATGTAACCAATATGAAAAAGAGCCTTGATCTGGTTACCATATTGTCAAAAGGTATAGGTATGGTGTTTGGCTGATGATGTGTCTGTGATTGGTATGGCGTGAGGGGACAATGCAGGGCAGCGGAAGTGATGGGACCAAGTGGCGTCTTTTGTATCCTCTCTTCCGGTTTTGGCGCATGTGGCGCAATCGTCCTGTTTACTCGCGGTTGGACAGTGAATACTTTTCTACAAGGTGTGAAAGCGTGTTTTTGTGTGGAAGAAGTTGTGTTGCGAGTTTTGGGTGGCCATCTAAAAGTTAGCGCAAGGACTCTGATGTGTAAGTTGAATCATTGTTGTCGGTTCTTTTCTTCGTGTGAGAGCCCCTAAACATACATCGGAGCAGGTTGCCTTTAGGTAAGTTCCGTATTCTCGATATTGTAATTTTGCCTATTCTTACTACAAGCTATTTCGGTGAATGATCGAAGTAAATACTTTGATTATGGATTTCAAGCCAGACGTGTCGAGCCAAGTTCGTCTTGGCAGTGATGTTGTCCATTCCTTTAACGGGGAAGGAGACGTGATCTCGTGCCTAAAGAAGATGAAGCTGGTAGCAAAATTGCAAGGTATCAGAGACATCGCAAGCTTCATACCGCTATACCTGGAAGGAGACGCGCTAGCTCTCTATTTGAAAATAAGAGAGGACGATCAGCTAGATGCGGGAAAAATAGAGACCAGGTTGAAAGAAGCTTTCACGGAGGGGGCATTTATGGCTTTCAGTAAGCTGGGGAGGAAGAAATGGAATGGGGAACAGGTGGATGTCTATGCCAACGAAATTAGAAGGTTGGCTGGGTTGGCTGGATTCAATGGAGAGGGACTGGAGAGATTAGTTAAGCTTAGCTTTGTGACCGGTTTCCTCGATCACATTTCAATAAGACTGCAGCAGTTGTCAGACATTGACACCATGGCGGTGGAGGATTTAGTGTCAAAGGCGAGAGTCTGACTCTGCATAAACCCCAAGATCTAGCAGCAGTGGCCAAGATTGGACTGGGTGAAACGAGACGGCTACCAATGAGTAGTGACGAGCCTGGAGGGGGACGGGGGCAGATGCGAGCATTTAGGAGTCAGTGTTTTAGATGTCGACGACCACATATGGTTAAGGACTGCAATGAGCCTAAGCCGGAACTGATCTGCTACCGGTGCAACCAGGCAGGCCATGTAGTGAGCCACTGTCTCCTGGGAAACAGTCAGAGGGGGGGCTACCCCTTCAAACAAGTAAAGGCGCTTTTGCAGTCTCTACCCGTGGTAGAAGTTCTTGTAGGAGGGAGGGGGGCAAGAGCCCTCGTGGATACAGGATGCACGACCACCCTAGTGACTCCGAGGCTGGTGGATAACTGGAGAGGGATGAGTAGCATCAAGGCGATCGATGGACGGGAAGTGAGGTGTAGAGGTACCAGTACTGTAGAGTTGTTGGTATGTGGGACGCAACTGAAGGTTCAGGTGATTGTGATGGACTGCATCGTTGAGGATATTGATGTGGTGATGGGCATGGATGTGATTAGCCACCTGGGAGGTGTTACGGTCAACGAAGATGGAGTGGGGTTTGGGATGGCGCGATGTACCGTGAGTGTGCCGCCAAAGAGTGGGGACGAATTGTGAAAGTGATCTCTGGGATGTCTCTTGTCGAATTGAGGACAAGGATTTTTGTGCAGAGTTTGATGGCAAGCACTGGGCAGTCGAGTGGTTCTGGAAGGGAAAGCCTCCTGTGTTGAGGAATAAGGTGGGCTGCTACGAAGGCTCTTTAAAAGGTGGGGTGAGAGCCGAGTTTGACAGGGAATTGGAAAGATTGATCAAGGAGGGTATTCTGATGCCTTGGGAGTGGGGAGGTAGAATGTGGAGTGTTACCATTGATGGCAGTGGTTCAATCGACGAAAAACAAGGTCCGGCCAGTGTTAGACTTTTGGGAGTTAAACAATTATGTGGAATGTCACAGGTGGTGAAGCCACGGATGTGTGTGGGGAGACCTTGCGAGAGTGGAGACGAATGACGGGGCCTTCTACGATTGTTGACCTGAAGTCTGCCTATCTACAACTTCGTGCGGTTGAGAAATTGTGGAAGTATCAGCTGGTGAGATACAAGAGCAACACATACTGTCTGACTAGACTGGGTTTTGGACTGAACTCTGCACCAAAGATCATGGCAACAGTCCTCAAGACGATTTTTGGGGAATGCAGACAGGGTCAATGGAGGAACAAACTCCTACATAGACGACATTCTGGTGGATGAGACAGTGGTGACAGCGAAGGAGGTCATAGGTCATCTGAGAAGTTTTGGGCTAACTGCGAAACCACCAGAGATGCTAGAAGGAGGAGTTGCGTTAGGACTAAGGCTCAAAAAGGATAGGGCAGGCAAGTTGGTATTTCAGAGGGGAAACGAAATTCCAGAACTGAAGGAAGATCTGAGCAGACGGGAGCTGTTCTTGATGTGCGGGAAGCTGGTAGGCCACTACCCTGTTGCTGGATGGCTTCGAACGGCGTGTAGCCATTGTAGCGTACCAGACCTTCCCTCCAGGATAGCCTCGTCCATTATTTCTGTGTGGGCGAGAAGTGGACTCTTCCCAGAGGGCATTGCCTCTGGGAGGAGCT
>JAOPJM010486309.1:0-10915 GCA_027124095.1 Muusoctopus leioderma | reverse complement strand
GTTTGCAGATTACCCCCGGGGGTAATCTGAAAACGTTTTCAAACGGTTTCATCGTTTTCAGGTTACCGGGGGGTAACTTGAAAATGGGGGTAACTTGAAGTCTTTACACCGGTGTAGCGATTTCAGATTACATCCATTTCACTTTAACACCCGGTAACTTGAAATCGTGTTCAGATTAACGTGGGTGGGGGTTTGGGGGGTTTAGGATGAAATCGATTTCAAATTACCCCCGGAGGTACCTTAATGTTAATTTCGTCTTACCCCCTATGATTTCAGATTACCTCCTTCAAATCATTCCCTTATGTCTAATAAATATATTTCGTTCGCATTTAAACTGTACAAAATACATTTTGTTTTGTATATAAGATATATTTCGTTCGCATTTCAAGTGTAGAAAATGTATTTTGTTTTGTATATAAGATATATTTCGTTCGTATTTGAAGTGTATAAATATATTTTGTTTTGTTTATAAATATATTTCGTTCGCATTTAAAGTGTACACATTTATTTGGTTTTGCTTATAAATATATTTCATTCGCATTTGAAGTGTATAAATATATTTTGCTTTCTTTATAAATATATTTCGTTCGCATTTGAAATGTATAAATATATTTGTAATTACATTTTCATCTTTAATAAATTGAAACTCAAACAACAGTACTTTAAATTATCAGAAAGTGAAACAAAATAATGAGTTGTAAGCATTAGAATTTATCATTTTAGCGAAATCAGTGTAGGGGTAATTTGAAATCAGGTTCATGTTACCCCTGAGGGTAATATGAAAGCGATTTCAGATTACCCGGAGGTAACTTGAAATGGGTGTGTGGGGTGGGGGGGTAGCATGAAGTCTTTGCACTGGGTCAGCCCCAATCGAGCAGACCTATAATGAAAGGCGTTCCAGCCGTGACTATCCCGTCTTCTTCCCTTGGCATAGTGCATCGATGATCTCATTATCCAATGTGTCCTTTTTTTAGTAAGACGTATGTGTGATTTGAGGAAGATTTGGTTACTATATCTATCTGGTGAAGCGACCACGAATAGGCTCTCTCGTTGGTTCGGGTATCCTGGTATCATCTCATGGACAAGCCACAAAGATCTCTGGAAACTTATGCAATCCGAATTATTGAATTTTAACTCAACTGGTAACAAAGCAATTACATCGTAGCCACAGATACGTTACATTACAGTTGTATTTACTTTTACTTTATTAGTATTCTATAATAATTGCTTCTAGCATTGACACAAAAGACTTGAAATTTGGGGGATGGTTTAGTCGATTAAATCGACCCAATTACTTGACTGGCACTTTATTTTATCGACCCCCGATGGATGTTAGGCAAAGTTGACCTTGGTGGGATTTGAACTGAGAACGTAAAGGGCCGTAACTAAATACTACAGGGCATTTCGTCCGACACTCTAGTGTTTCTGCCAATCCACTACTCTACAATTTTGTAAAAAAAAAAAATTATTTGGTATCAAAGTCTTTCGTCGTATATCTACGACTTGGTTACTTATGTACTATGAAATATATCTTGATACCCAATAATATATATTATTATATATTATTATTATTGAATCGGCAGAGTCGTTAGCGCGTTGGACAGAATGCATTGCAATATTCGTTCAAACCCCGCCGAGGTCAACTTTGCCTTTCATCCTTCTGGGGTCGATAAAATAATTACCAGTCAAGTACTGGAGCTGTTGGCCTTGTACCTATGTTAGAAACAATTATTATTATTATTAAAAATAAAAGTGAATATAACAGTATATATATATATATATATATATATATATGTGTGTGTGCGTGTTTTTTTTTATTGGCTGCAATGAATCCCCTACGATGTAATTATTTATTTATATATATATAAATATATATAATGTAAGGTAAACTTACAGATGAGTGTTTTTAGTAAACAGACATTTAGCCTTGCTGTGAAAAAGAAGACATTGTCGTTAAACTACGGGTTTTCTATCTGTGGCCAGAAAAAAAAAGATAGTTCTGATGAGTCTCAAGTTTTATTAAACCATCCTGTTACCCCATCCTAACCACAGAGAGAATAGTAGCTTATAGTTATTTATAGTGCATGCACACTCGGACACAAATGAATTGGTTTGTCTAATTTTCATAAGAGTGCAAGCGTTTGCAACGTGAATTAATTAATTAATAGAATCACTACACAGCGTTTGGGATAAGTGGATATGTAGGGTAGACTTAATGATTTCTTGTTTAGGTACAAGGCCACTTAATCATTTCTAACATAGGCATAAGACCAGAAATTTGGTAGGAGGGCAGCACTCGATTATTTCGAACCCAGTACTTGACTTGTACTTTATTTTATCGACCCCTAAATGAGGAAAGGCAAAGTTGACATCGGTGGGATTTGAACTTAGAACGTAAAGAGCAAAAACAAATACTGCAAGTTATTTTGTCCGACGCTCTACCGATTCTGCCAATCCAAGGCCCTTATGGTAGACTTAATAAAACTTGAAATAGTCAGCTCAGTCTCTTTTTCTCACCAGAGAGACACACTTGCAGTTTAACCATGGTGTCTACCTTTTCACAGCGAAGCTAAATGTGTGTTTGCTAAAAACAAAGGCTCGTAAGTTTACCTTACACTTCTATTTATGTCAAACACTGTATAGTGATTATATTAATTAATTCACGTTGCCAATGCTTGTACTGTTATGCAAATTAGACAAACAAATTTACTTTCTGTATATTACTATTAGTTAATTAGTGTGTGTGCGTGTGTATTTACGCACGCATGTTTACATATATGAGTGTGTATGCGTATACTTGTGCTTATATTCACTCACACATACATACATACATATATACATACATACATACATACATACATACATACATACATACATACATACATACACGCATACACACACACACACGCGCGCATACACACACGTCTTGTAGTATGATTGTAGTATCACAAACGCGTACATGGCGTTATTTTACTTATTCGAGATCTATTTTTGTGAACACACACGTGTGTATATACGTGTGTGTATATATATGTGTGTGTGTGTGCTTGTGTGAGTATGTGCGTGCGTGTGTGGATAGGTATGTGGCTTTAGGTGTGTTTGATGTTTGTTTTTAATTGTTTTATGCATGCTGTTTGTTTACAAGTATGTCTGTATATACTTGTTAGTGTTAGTGTTTCAGTTATTTTCTCTGTGTATGTATGTATATATATATATATATGTGTATGTGTGTGTGCGTGTGTGCAAGTTTATATAATATGCCAGTGTTTACATGTACTTTGTGAGTGTTTACATTAACCTGTCTTTGTATGTACCTCCGTGGCTTTACATGTGTGTGTGTGTGTGTGTGTGTGTGTGTATATGTGTGTGTGTGTGTGTGTGTGCGCGTGTTTGTGTGTGGGCGTTTCAGTGTTAATGTGGATATATTGGTTTCTGTTTGTATGTGCTTTGTGCTGTTTTTGTGTGCGATGTATATGTTGGTATGTGAATGTATGGGTATGTATCTTATGTCTGTATGTATGTTGTGTGTGTGTGTGTACACGCGTGAGTTTGCATGTGTGTGGGTGTTTGCATGTGCGTGTCTGTGTCTGTACGTATGTGTGAATGCGTGTGCGTGGGTGTGTGTGTGCGTATGTGTGCATTTGCATAATTGAAGTTTTGTGAATTGCTATCGTAACTGTTCTAGTAGAACAGATACACCTTGTATCGTCAGCAAACAATACAACACTACACCGCAACATCACATCTGAACAACATAGTGCAACACCACACTACACACCATACTACAACACCCCACCGCACACCATACTACAACACCACACCTCAACAGCACACTGCAACACAACAATGCAACACCACTCCTACAACACCACGCTACAACAAAACACCACAACCCCTCAACACCACACTGCAACACCACACCGCAACCCACACTGCTGCATCACACTTCAACAGCACACTATAACACTACGCTGCAACACCACTCCTCAACATAACACTACAATACCACACCACAATCCCACACCGCTACCCACACTGCAACACCACACCTCAAGAGCACACTGCAACAACACATCATAACATCACACTACAACACCACACAGCAACACCATAAAACAACACCACACTGCAACAAAACATCGTAACATCACTTTCACTGCAATACTCCACTACATTTTACCACTCCACACTTTGACACCAATACCACGACACTATTTTCACATTACAACAACTACACTGCAACAATACACGACAGCACTACGCCTCAACAATACACTGCAACACCACTCCTACAACACCACATCACAATATTACACTTCAACAATACACTGTAACACCACTCTCACAATAGCACATCATAATATTACACCTCAACAAAACACTCTAACACCACTCCTACAACATCACATCGCAATATTACACCTCAACAATACATTCTAACACCACTCCTCTAACATCACACCATTATACCTCAAGAATACACTGTAACACCACTCCTACAACACCACATCACAATATTACACCTCAAGAATACACTGTAACACCACTTTGTGGGTACTGAATTAGGATATGCTAAGCATTATAACAGGAGAGTGAGAACGAGCCAACGATATAGTCACGGCTGGAACGCCTGTTGCTCATACGTCTACTTGATCAGGACTTGCTTTGCGATAAACAACAACAACAACAACACACAGTAAACGAGCCAATGTGGAAGCCTCTATGTGATCGCTCGACCTGCCAGAAATAACAGTCAAATTTCCCTCAAATCCAACCATCTCGTCCTTTAAAAAAATGTATACACTGGACAATGAGTCCCTGATATACAAAATAACGGGATGGTCACAGCCGGAATGCCTTTCATCAGAAGTCTACTGACCTGAGTGAGTGTGGATAGCGAAAACAGGTAATATGCAACAAGGCATGAGATCGCTGGTTCGAACTTTGTCACCGGCACAATGTGTGCTTGTCTCCAAGAAAACATTGCCTCCCTTCACCCCACGGGCGAGTCAACCAAGGTCTATGTATGTTACCAGAGGGTGGATTGTATAACTCAGTGGTGCGCAATTTTTTCTACTGCTCACAAAGTTGTTTCCTATCGTCCGTGGCCCATCCAATGTTGACTAAATAAAACCAAAAATCAATGTTTAAGCTCCAATTTAATAATTGGCTCTAACACAGGCACAAGGCCAATAATTATGGGCGAGGGGAATAGTCGATTATACCGCCTCCAGTACTTGACTGGTACTTTGTTAATCGACCCCGAAAGGATGAAAAGCAAAGTTGATCTCGGCTGGATTTGAACTCAGAACGTAAAAGAGTCGGAAGAAATACTGCAAGGCATTTTGTCTGACAATCCATTGATTCTGTTAATCCACCGCCCTCAATTCAAAGTATACAAAAAAAAGCACAAACAAAAAGTACAAGCTATATCTGAAAGGTAAAAATATCAAATTAAGTATTAAAAAACCCCCCAAAAAACAAATTAAATATCGTGATATGAAAACCTCCTGATCAATGTACATAAAACGTTTTCCTAAATATATAAATGTCACCGTGGCCCACTTCTGGTATAACTCAGTGGTATAAGTCACCTCTGTAAGCAGTAGTATATGTAGCACTTTAGAATTGACGGGTGATTCGTTGGCTTATAAGGTGTTTTTTTTATGGCCTGGTCAGGGACTGGTGGGAGGAAGCGAGGAGGTTATCCTCATGCAGGATCCTTGCCCTTATGCTTGTAACAGAGTTGACTTTACTAAAGGCCCCACAAGAACAAGGTGTTAACACCAGGTGACGGGTTAATTCTACGTATGCAGACCAGCGTTGTTGTTATTGTTTCGCCTCAGGCCAGTTCTGATCACGCAGACATATGGCCAATAAGTATTTTAGACAAAGTTTTCTAGAAACACATTATGCAATGTGTATTTTTCTAAAGATGATAGAGTGTGATTTGGGTGAGATTTGGTTGCTATTTCTAGCAGGTCAACTGACGATATAGAGGCTCCCTCGTTGGCTGCGGCGTTCTATCTAGGAGTAGAGTTATCTCTCATCCACTGAACACTACTGAAACCGGAGGTAAGTACCAGCCCCATGGAATTTTGTGATTCGGAAACAGTAACTTTCCGATAAGTTAAAACCGAACACCGTTTTAGAAAATAACATATATTTATAAGTTGTATTTGTTTGGCAAGTGATTTGATCTGAGACTGTGTATTGGGACTAAAATAATTGTATGCTGGTAGAGTCATTGACGCCGTTAAAATAAGACTGGTATAATCACATTTATTTTACTATCATTTTGTAATAATAAATGACGGTGAATTGGCAGCGTCATTAGAGCGCCAGCTAGAATGTCTTGCTGTATTCCGGCTCTCTGTGCTCTGAATACAAATCTCGTCGAGATCAATTGTGTCTTTCATCCTTTCGGGAGCGATAAATAAAATACCAGTCTTGGGCGGTGGATTGGCGGAATTGTTAGAGCGTTGGATGGGATGCATTGCTGTATTTGTTCCGGCCCTTTACCTTCTGACGGCAACGCCTGCGACTGCTAGGCTGTATTGGACCTTACCTTTCCCTTGGGGAACACATAGATAACTGCTGGTCTTCCATAAAAAAAAATTGCCCAGGCCTGCACCTTGGAGACAAAATTTCCAGGTGCAGATATACAGTCTCACGAGATATACTGAAGCCCCAGATGTAATAATAATAATGTTTTCTAACAACAGCACAATGCCAGAAATTTGGGAGGGAGAGAGTTGTTAGAGCGTCAGATAGAAGAATGCCTTGCGGTATTTGTTCCGACTCTCTGAGTTCAAATCTCGCCGAGGTCAACTTTGCGTTTCATCCTTCCGGGGTTGATAAATAAAGTACCAGTCAAGTACTGGAGTCGAGGGAGATCCCTCACAGTGTCATTGGGGAAGTGTTGAGCGAGTGGCCAGCAACATCTTCTCATAGAAAAACTAATATGCTTCTGGAATGGTCCAAGGACGGACCGATGTGCAGTACAGTACGGAACGAAAGTAAGAAAGAAGAAAATGATATATATATTTAAGTATCAAAGTATTTTGTCGTACATCTACGACCTGGTCACTGATACTCTACTTCTCTGTATATTTCATATACAGGATCATTATAAAGTGATTATGCAATTTAACATTTTAATTTGTACAACTTTAGTTCTATATGTGATAGAATTAATCTGTAAGGAAGCCTGATGTATCTATTTTATCGTCGTCTATTCAAAATAATTATTATAACTGCTTATTAATTTTTAAAAAATGTAATAATGATTTCAATTTTATTTTATGGGGACATGTAAAGACTACTGTTTATTCAACTAATGCTCGTTCTGTAGATGATTTGCGAGCTAGGATAACTAATGTGATTC
The DNA here is from genome assembly GCA_027124095.1 of Muusoctopus leioderma. Classification (NCBI taxonomy): domain Eukaryota; kingdom Metazoa; phylum Mollusca; class Cephalopoda; order Octopoda; family Octopodidae; genus Muusoctopus; species Muusoctopus leioderma. Next base: position 3,528 of record JAOPJM010486309.1, on the reverse strand, counting down.
AGGTTATAACTGAAAATCAGAGCAAAACGTATTTCTAGAACTTCAGAATCGCATCACGGTTTATAAACGTAATGACGGTGGACATGTTGGAAATTTACCATCTCAAGAATAAATAATCTATTTAAAAATGTAATAAATTCCCTCATTTATCCTTTTCACAAATTAATTCTACAATATATAGAAACTAAAGTTATACAAATTTAAAATTGCTTAACGACTTTTTAATGACCCTATATCTAAATGTCAATTATACCGTGTTTATTTTACATTATCTGTACTTATTAAAGTACAGATAATGTAAAATAAAATATAGATAATGTAGAAGTAGATAAGTAACATGACTGAAACATGATGTGCACAATATTGTAATGAGATTAATGTAACCATTAATTTATAATATATTACATGTTTAAATGATAATATATTTATTATGTCATCTATAAAAGGGAACATTATAAATAGAACAGAAAATGTGGAATAAAATGTAAAGTTGATAGAAATACAGTGTAAGTTTAATGGATCACCGTCAGTTTCGACGATGAGTATTCTAATTGTTTGACCAACGGAACTACCAACTCATTGCACTCGTGTGTATATGGCTGAGTATTCCACACTACTTGAAAGCTTAACGTAATTCTCAGGGAGAATTAGCGTGACACAGTGTGTATGTGTGTGACAAGGCTGGCCTTTTGAATTACGGGTACAATCCATCCGACGGGCTTCCACACAGTTTCCGTCTACGCAATTTCACTCACAAAGCTTGGGTCGACCCGAGTCTATGGTAAAAGACACTTACTCAAGACGCCACGCTGTAGGATCGAACGCGGGACTTCATGATTGCGAAGCGAACTTGTTAACCAATCGGCCATGCCTGCGTTCATAGTGTAATTAAAACAGCCTGAAGATACAACAATGGTTTATATTGGCTACAAAATTGTACCTTGTTGTTGTTTGTTGTTGTTGCATAACCTCAGATCATCTCTAATCAATCAGATCTATGGTAGGTATATATGTAGTCAACCGAACAGCTAGGTGCGATCTACCCATGCCTCCATTTAACTGAGTGTCACACTGCAGCACTTTCTGTCATGAAGTGGTTAATCATATGAGGTGCAGTGTAACAATCTGAACAAGCAAACGATAGAGCCTCCACACAGTCGGTCGACCACCTAGAAATAGCAACCATGTCTCCTTCAAACTTCACCCTACCATCCTAAAAATGGATGAATATACACAACGGTAAGTAGTAGTAGTAGTAGTAGTAGTAGTAGTAGTAGTAGTAGTAGTAGTAGTGGTGGTGGTGGTGGTTCTTGTTGTTTAGCCTTGATGGAGCAGATATATTATCAAAGATGTTCCAGCCATAACCAACCAGTTTTTTCTTCAGATATAGTATTTATAAGGACCACACTATCCATTGTGTCCCTCCTTTCTCCAGACGGTAAAGTGTGATTGGGGAAAGATTTGTCTGTTATTTCAAGCAAGTGGATCGACCGCGTAGTAAATAGTTCCATCAGTGGTAGTTTGTTAAGTGTTCTAGGATGTTACATGGTTTCTAGTCTCAAACAGAACTGTTTCATTAGTATTTATCTATTTATTTCATTTATACTGTTAATGAAGGCGCGGTAGATTAGTAGATTGACAGAGGGTAGAATCGTTAGAGCGTCGGACAAAAATGACTTGCAGTATTTGTTCCAGCTCTTTACGTGCTGAGTTTAAATCCCGCCGAGATCACCTTTGCTGTTCATCTTTTCGGGGTCGATAACATAAAGTATCAGTCGAGTACTGGAGTCGATATAACCGACTAACCTCTTTCACCAAATGTCTGGCCGTTGTGCCTATGTAAGAAATCATTATAAGAGCGGTGGATTAGCAGAAGCGTTAGAGCGTCGGACAAAATACCTTGCGGGTTGTGTTCCGGCTCTTTACCCTCTGAGTTCAAATCCCGCCGAGGAAAATAATGTACCAGGCAAGCACCCCTACAAAAAAAAAATTCTGATCTTGTGCCTATATTAGAAACAATTTATACTGTTAATGTATCTGAGAAAGACAGGGGCGGCACAACTTCTATTCTCCACCGACCGACGGTACAATTTGCGGCCTACGGAACCATATAAGGAATCAACCTTTTATACTGTTCTTGTACCCATTTCTATCCTCAGATTTGACTACTTCACATCTCTTAACGTCGCTAATGAAATAGCTAGTGAAAAAAATCCGAACCTCATAACATCCCATTTCTTCCCTCACATTGGCACTAGACTACAGCTTTGTAAGGTTAAAGTCCGTCAAGAGCCTATAGGCCCATCAAACCGGAGCTTATCCCTCTGTCCCGGTGTCTGTGGCGTTTAAGCGACTAAGAGTACAAGACTCCTTCCTGAACGGAACACCGGTCCATCGCAGGCTTAACTCTCAGCTGCTGCTGCTGGTGGTAATCATTTTCAGCTGAGTGGATTGGAGCAACGTGAAGTAAAGTGCCTTGCTCAAGGACACAACACGCCCCCCGGACCGGGAAATCGAACCCACCACCTTACGATCGTGAGCCCAGTAGCCTAACCACTAGGCCACGCACCTTCACACAGATTTGTAAGGAAGGAGATAAATAAGAATAAGATAAAAGGCGAAGTCTACCACGGCAGGATTTGATCTCAGAACGTATATAGACGTAACTAAATACTGCAAAGCATTTAGTCCAACACTCTACCATTTCTGCCACTCATCGCCACAGTCTATTACATAAAATAATATGACCTAACGAGGGAGCCCCTACGTGGTCGCTCGACCTGCTAGAAACAGCAATCAAATCTCCCCAAAATCACACCCGCCTTCAAAAACTGAAGGACATATTGGAAAATGTAGTCCTTAATATATAAAAAGACAGGATGGACACAGCAACCAAAACCCCTTCGAACCAACCCTACTGTCTTAAAAATAGAAAGGACACATTAGATAACATAGTCCTAGATATACTATGTCTGAAGTAAAAAAAAGACGGGGTTACGGCTGGAATACCTTTTGATCATAGGTCTGCTCGATCAGGGCTAACTAGGGACTAAACAACAACAACAACAACAACAAAGAATAAACTATTCAACGAGAGAGCCTGTACTTGGTCGCTCGACATGCTAAAAATAGCAGCCGAATTTCCCTCAAATCACACCCCATCGTCTTTAAAAAAAATGAAGAACACAGATAATGTAGTCCTAGTTACATTATATCTAAATAAAAGACCGAATTGCTACGGCTGGACGGCTGGAACGTCTTTGACCTTAGGTTTGCTGGACCAGAACTCGCCGAGAGCTAAACAACAACAGTTCCAGGCCACCATATGACTTGTGAGACCATGAATCTGCATCTGAAAAGTTCCACTCCCAGAATGTAAAGAGCCGGAAGCAAATGCCACAGGGAATTTTGTCCAACGTTCTAACAATTCTGCCAAATAATAACAATATGAAGAAGATGGCTGTGTGGTTAAGGAGTTCGCTTCGCAACCACATGGTTTCGGGTTCAGTCCCACTGCGTGGCACCTTG
>JAOPJM010486206.1:0-10915 GCA_027124095.1 Muusoctopus leioderma | reverse complement strand
AAGTATATATAAATAAATAAACATACATATTATACATATATATCGGGTGAACATTTGGGGGTGCTGCAGTGCCTACCGACGAGCCGCCCCTGGATTCCGCATAGTTTCCGTCTACCCAAATTCACTCACAAGACTCGGGTTGACCCAAGGCTCAGGTGAGAAATCTTTTTATTAATAATTAAGAAATTATTAGTGTTAATAGTGTCTTTGTTTTTTAAATACTTTATCCAGAAAAAACACACACATCAAACTAGTATTGTGATAAAAGGTGTGAACTGGAGAATATTATGAAGTCTAACCTCAGCACATAAACTGTTCTCTTCATCTTCTTGGTCTTCGTCTTGGTCAGCCGCAGATGGGTCTTCAGCATAGAGCAGTTTGGTTGGAGTTAATACAAATATGTGTGGATGCCAAACCTGAAAAATATAAAGGATTAGTCATAGAATGTAAATAAATATATCACTGAAGTCGCAATGATTAACAAGAGAATATTTATTATAATAGACTTCTAATAAATACAAAATATATTCGTTCATTCTTTTACTAGTTTCAGTCACTGGACTGCAGCCATTCCGGGGCACTGCCTGTAAAGGTTTTTTTTAGTCAATTATATGGATCTTAGTATTTAGTCTAGTACTCATTTTATCAATCGCTATTTATTGAAATGGCCAAGTTCACCCATTCAGTTACGTCCCTTTAGAGCGTTACATCCCCTTAGAGTGTGTGTGTGTGCTCATATATGTATATATATATATATATATATATATATATATACATATATGAGCTTTCACACAGTTTCTGTCAACCAAATTTCATTCACCAGGCATTGAACTTGAGGCTATGTTAAAAGACACATGCCCAAGGTGCCACGCAGTGGGATCGAACCCGGAACCATGTGTTTGCAAAGCGAACTTCTTAATCACACAGCCATGCATGCCTGCACCGTGAATAAGGAAGAAAGAAAAAAAACCTATAACCTAAAGGGGTCAGCCATGTGACATCACATTATGGGATTTATGGGATGCTATGAGACATGATTCTTCTACTTATGCCGACTTGCATCAGCTATAACCTATAAAACTGTGAATACTCACATGATCTATAGGATCTTCGATATACATAATACCATTTTTTACAGAATTATCCAGATCAGCGTCAATGTTATCTACAAGTGAAAGAAGAAGAAACGGAAGCTATATTAACTGTAAATTAGCCAAATACTTAAAACAACATATAGACTCTCTTTCACACATACACACAGATTCTTTCCATAATTGCAGGAAGTTATTGCACTTTGTTAGAGCCTATCCCAGTTTGGCCAATGTTAAACAATTCAGACATTTCCACCCCTATGTAAGATGACAGGAGAGCCAATGAGGGAGCCTCTATGTGGCTGCTCAATTTTAATTTTATTTTAAATTTTATTTTAATTTTCAATATTATTTTAATTTTCTTTCATATCACAGCTTCCCCCTATTTTTAACCATACTCATACTCTTTTCCTCATCTCACCCTCCCATACATAACCTATCTCCTATTCACACTCTCAAGTCATGTTTGCCCTCATAGAACGGAGGCTATGTAGAGTAGAGAGGGAATCTTTAGCCTGCTAGAAACAAAGCACCCTCTCTAGTGTTGGTGCTACGATAAATGCACCCAGTACACTCTGTAAAGTGTTTGGTGATCGTGATCGTTTGAAGACAACACAGGGTCGAGAGGGCTCTACAGCCTTGTCTTGGACATGACAACCTCTCTAGTGTTGATGCCATGATAAATACACCCAGTACACTCTGTAATGTGGTTGGTGCTAGAAAGGGCATCCAGCCATAGAAATGAGTGAAACATGGTCCTCACAAACAGAACGTGTGAAGCATGGTCCTCCAACCCGTCTAGGAGAGTGATGACTCAATTCACAATCGACGTGGGCCGAAATCACCCATCCAACCCATGCCAGCATGGAAAATGGATGTAAAGTGATGATGATTATGATGATGATGATGATGATGATGATGATGATGATGATGATGATGATGATATATATATATATATACATATGACGAGCTTCTGCATAGTTTCTGTTAAACAATTTCACTCACAAGGCATTGGTCAGCCTAAGGTGCCATGCAGTAGAATTGTACCTGAAACCACATGGTTGCAAAGCAAACTTCCTAACCACACAGCCATTCCTGCACCTATTTATTTATTTACATATTTTATATCATCATTGGTGAACAATAGCATTGTTGGTTACAGGTTTCCAATGGGCCATTCACTGGTTCACTGCATTGCTAATGACGAGAGTGGCAAGGGAGTGTCTGTAACTTGATGCAGAACAAATATCTCAAGGGACATCTCAAGTACCAGTTTTTCATTTTTCACAGTGTGCAAAATATATATACGTGCACACACACACACACATATACAATGGAAGCTGCTGCTTATTGTGATCACTTTTGGAAGGAGCCTTTTAGATAACAGTAACTGGCTGATAACATTAAGCAGAGGATATAACAATATCCTGAGTATGTTTAAGACCCATTAATTTTGATAACAATAACTGTTTGTTAAGATTATTGATAATTATAATAAGCTGCCTCCACATAGTTTTTGTCTATCAAATGCCATAAGGTATTGGGCAACACGAGGTAATGGTAGGAGACACTTGCCCAAGGTGCTGCCCAGCGGAATTAAACCCAGAGCAACATGGTTGAAAAGCAAACATCTTAACCACACAGCCATGCTTGTACCCATGTTTAAATAAAGTGGGACATTTAAATACAAAGGGTGCTCATATGTGAAAAGATATAAGTATTAGAATTCAGTGGGACTTGAACTCATGTCTCCTCAATGGGTGATCGATCTGATCTCTTTGTGCCAACAATGGGACCTCTAGGCAGTCCTTCAACCTCCTAGAAATAGCAGCTAAATCTCACTCAAATTACACCCTACTCTCTTAATGAAAGGAAGGAAGGACATACTGGAAAATATACTCCTAGATATAGATAAATACAGAATGGTCTTGGCTGGAATGCCTTTGATCATAGGTCTGCTTGATCAGGTCTGTCCTGGGGCTAAACAACAACAACAACACCAGACTGCTTAACTTCAAGAGATGGGAGGGAGGAATACAAGTTATGATGCACATGGCTTTTGCAAGTGGCAGATGTAGGTTTTAGTTTTACCAGGTTCTCACATTCTTTTTCTCTCCCATCTATGTACTGTTTGTATTTGTCTGTTTCACTTTGTTTAAAATATAAACATCTACCCAGTTAGCTCAGTGGTAGTTATACAAGACAGTGTTTCTATATTTATCACTCTGTATCTGCCCATATCTTAATTTGTAAATATCAGCTCACATCATGTCTGTTGGACATTTCACTGAAAGAGGTTAGTGACATGTTAAATTCATTGACCTTGTAAATAGTGATGTAAGAGAAACATATGGCCAAGTACCAGACAAGCACCTGACAGGTCAGAGGTTCATACATATCCTACCAACTAGCACTATGTTGTGTCCATAGCCAAGATGCTGTTCAAACTTTAACTACAATAATAACATTAGAAAATTTCCCAAGGGTACCTTTTGCATGAAGAACATATAGTTAAGTGCAGGCTAACATGTTTAGCATAGTGAGCACAAAATAATTTTTAACTAATTGAAATTAAACCCATAATGAGAAGAAAAGTCATTAGCATTAATGACAATTTTTGTTTTATTCAAAGAAAGCAAAGGAGAGCACTCTGAATTTTTAAATGATTAAAAATTAAGTGGAGATATGCTGTTGGGAGGCTTCCATCATTGGCTCATGAGTCTTTCATTTGACAGCAGTACTGAGTTAAATTTCTCCCAGCATATCTCTGACCAGAAGAGTAGAGGTGCTGAGTTTTCAAGATTCAAACATGAGAATGGAAGAGATTTGGGGGTTTATGGTGATATATTAGTACTTTGGGGATGATAGCTAGGTGTGTTTGGATTTCATTGAATGGTAAAGAATGTAGAGGAAATCAACTGAAGTCATAGTTTAACTATGCTGGTGTTATGGTAGACTGGAGAAATTTGTGAAGTGTGAAAGGTGGACATCTGTGTGTGAGAGATGATAAAGTTCTCCATAGATAAGAAAAAGTATGCTAAACCAGTTTGTATTAGAAAGTAGTCGTGTTTTTGTTGTTGTTGTTGTTATTATTAGAAAACATTATAGGGCCATGGATTGGTAGATTCGGTAGAGTATTGGACAAAATGTCTTGTATTTAGCCCCATCCCTTTACATTCTGAGTTCAAATCCTGCTGAGGTTGACTTTGCCTTTCATCTTTCCAGAGTTTGATAAATCAAGTACCAGCCGAGTATTGGAGTCGATATAATCTACCATACTCACTCCCTCCTAATTTGAGGCTTTGTACCTATGTTAGAAATCATTATTAGAAACCATTATTATTATATCCTACCAAGGTCAACTTTGCCTTTCATCCTTCCTGAATCGATAAAATAGAGTACCAATCAAGTACTGGGGATTGACTGATCCTATCCTCCTAAATTTCTGGTTTTGTGCCTATTTTAGAAATGATTATTATTATTGTTACAAGGGTAGTACTTCACAGAATCAGTTGAGCACTGGACGAAATGCCTTGTGGCATTTGTTCTAACTCTTTATATTCTGATTTCAAATCCCACCAAGGTCATCTTTTCAGGGTGAATAAAATAAAGTATCAGTCAAGTACTGGGGTCAATATAATCAACTAACTCCTATTCCCAAATTACTGGGATCGATCTAATCAATTGTTCCATTTCCCCAAAAATGTGTGGCCCTGGGCCTATGCCAGAAACCCTTACACTTTCATTGGTTTACTGGTTTCAACCATTGGACTGAGATGCTGCCTTCTAAGGCTTAGTCAATCATATCGATCCCAGTACTTATTTCAGTATTTCAATCTCTATATGTCAAACTACTAAGTTACAAGACATAAAGGGATACAACATAAATACAACATCAGTTTTAACAACTGGGGTAAACATAAACACAGACATTATTATTATAAAGACAGTCGTGGACTAACAGAGAAAGTAGAATTCAAGACAATATTTAGTTTGTCTCTCTATATTCTGAGCTCAAATCTTATTAGAGTTGACATTGAATTTCATCCTACCAATCTTGACAAAATAAGTCCAAGGCTTGTACTGGGGTTGATTTGATTGACAATATTGTAACCTTGTGTCTTACAGAGAAAACTATTATTTATATTTTTACTGACAGCATCTGTGATCTCTGCTTATGATCGATCCATGTGATGGATGAACACTTGTACAAGATAGCTTACGAATTAAGATAATTATATGTTGTTGTTACTGTTGTTGTTGTTGTTTAGCCCTGGTTTAGTAGACCTATGATTGAAGGGATTCCAGCTGTGATCAATGTCGTCTTTTTAGGGGTATATCTTAGATCAGATTAGCCAACGACTCCTTTCCTTATTTAAGGGAGGTTTGGCTGCTATTTCTAGCAGGTCGGTTGACCATGTAGAAGCTCCCTGATTGGTTTGTTGACAGTGACATTGTTATCATTGCTGGTGATGTCAGTGGTGGTTTCAGTGGATTTCTTAGTGTTTCAGGAAATACTAGGACAGATAATCTGGTCAACATAAAAGCTACAGTCTTGGTTTTAGAAATAAAGAAAGATCAAGTTTCCAATGCCAATTATCAAACTCTTTTGCAACACAAAATTCAGAAAGCCAGCCTGATAACTAGTCACATACTACTCAGGTGAATATGAGGGCTAGGTTCATTTTGTACTAACCAGAATATGAGACAGGGTGATGGTCAAGAATATCAAACCTCTCTGTGATGAAAAATGTACTCCTCAGTATAGAATGGGGTTTAGAAATTTGAGGTGATGGACAAGACAGACTTGGAAGCAAAGTACAAGTAGGAGAAGGACTGTAGGGACAATCTGCTGCATGCCACAGACAGGATCTGTGAATGGAGCTGGGGAACAAACAACACGGAATAGTACAAGAAATAAGGGCTATGAAAGCTAAGTAATGAACCCGAAAGGAGTACAAGACAGTAAATAGCAAAGAATAATATGAAGAAAATAGGCAGGAAGCAAGATATAAAGTGTATTTTAGAAGTAAAGAAGCTGGGAGTTGTAGGTTCTCTAATGTGTGTGTGTATTCCAAATTGGAAAGCAGTGTGTTCATATGAATCAGGATGCTAATAGGTTTAACTGGGTTGAAAGTGACACTGGTTCACTTGCCCTTAGTGATAGTGAAAATAAAGAGGTATGTAAGTTCTTCTGTGAGAAGTTGAATTAGAATATGAGTTGGATAGTGAGGAACTCTATCAATTCCCACAAACAGAGGGGTCAATTATTGAAGTTATCTTCAGTATGGTTATCAAGTATGGTTATCAAGGAAATAAAGGTAGATAATACAAATAGAAAAGAAGCAGGTCCATCAGTGATAGTTGCTGAGATGCTGAAGGGCATCAGGATATATTAGTTACTCGCTTACTTAATCAGGTGCTGCAGGAAATTGCTAACCTCAATGGCTGTTACAAGACCACCATCATCGACTAATCAAAGGATATGCTCTGGAGAGGGCAATTACAGAGGTCTAAAACTAATATACCAAGTCTTGAAAGTAGCTGAGAGACAGACATATTCTTAGCAGCATACTCTTTTACTGTTTTACACTTTTACTTGTTTCTGTCATTTGGCTGCAGCCATGCTGGGGCACTGCCTTGAGGGTTTTAGTCGATCAGATCGACCCCAGTACTTACTTTTTTAAAGTCTGGTACTTATTCTATTGGTCTCTATTGCCGAACCGCTAAGTTATGGAAGATAAACAAACAGACAGATATGGAGACAAACACAAACACACACACACACACACATGTATATGTATATGTATATATATATATATATATATATATATACGACAGGCTTCTGCACAGTTTCCATCTACCAATTCCACTCACAAGGCATTGGTTGGCCCAAGGCTATAGTAGAAGACACTTGCCCAATTAATCTTCTGCTTATGGACAAGGAAATTTAATTTTGGCATGAAACCAAGATCTTTGTGCAGGTTTTAATGCTTCTTTGTGCATATGTTAATTGATAAAGAAAAGTACTGAGATTGATCCTGCACAGAAATAAGGGAAACAACAGTTGAACAGGGAAGAAATATTAAGAAATCAGCCTAATTGTAACCAAACAAGAGTTATAAAAGTTTCAAATACCAAAGAAAAATGAAAATAATTTAAATATTTGGGATTTAATAATCTCTAATTATGAAATGCTATTTCTTTAGTATTGTAACAACTTTCATAATTCAAGTAAACTACAAAATGTTAGCTTAAAACCATATTATAGTTGTTGTTATAGCTTAGCCCCTGGTCAGACATGATTGAGCAGACTTATGATTAAGGGTATTCCAGCTATGATCATCTTGTTTTTTTCTTCTTCATGCGTTGTGTATCTAGGACTACATTATCCTATGTATCCTTTTTTTTTAAAGAGAGTAGAGTATGATTTGAGGGAGATTTGGTTGCTATTTCTAGCATGCCTATTAATCACTTGAGAGTAACAGATAATGGCCATAAGCTTCTTGTAGTTGAGGCATGTAACATGGGAGTGATTCTCACTTAAATCATTTCATCTCACTCACTCATCAAAGGCATGGCCTCTTCCAGGCTGACTTACCCTTAACTCACTACACAGATACAAAGTCTTTGGCAGTAACCCAAACAACTCATTAATTCACCACTAATCATTTACATTTTATTGTATAGGTATCCACCTGTCTGAGAAGACAACAGTCAAGACATGGGAGGGTATTTGCATCTCCAGTAATGGCTTTGACGTCCTTCTCTAGCCTAATTGACTTTACCCACTAAGAAGCTATGGGTAGTGCTGGACTAAAACAAATGAAGGGTATAGGCACATTCTATTTATAGGCTACAAAAGCTGCACAAAGTAAACCAAAATGTAGATATACTACAGATTTTATTTTTCAAATATACATAACAGTAGCTACAGTAATGCTGTATAAATTACTAATTCTAATCACTAATCACTAAAACCCTTAATCCTTAATAACCTGCATTGTTTCATGACGATCACCAATACCCTTATTTTAATCAATAATCACTAGTACCCTTAATGCTTAATATCCTGTATTTTTTCATTTCACTCACTAATACTCTATATTTCAACCCTTTTGTAAATATATTTACAAATTTAGTGTACAGGTAAGGGTCCAGTAGGGCTCAGTTCTCAGTCCCCTCCTGTTTATTATAGTCCTCCAGGTCGTAATAGAGGAGTTTAAGACTGGCTGTCTGTGGGAACTTCTCTACACCAATGACCTAGTTCTTGTAGCAGAACCTGTAGAAAATTTGGAACAAAACCTGGAACTGAAAGGCCTCAAAGTAAACTTAGTTTTAGCTAGTAACAAAGAAGACAGGGCCACTGTACCACACCATCCGTGTAACAAGGGATGCCATTTGTTCTGTCCATCCACCTTCACCCACTATCATTATTGTCATTTTACTTCTCTCCCACCATCACCCCTGTTATCACTATCTCTCTTCCAGCCCAATACCTGGGATGGTATCAGATCTGCCTATATTCAGTACCCACACCCTACTGCTAATCACCATTCTCTTTTCCCATGTGACTCTTAGTTGACATTTCCACTCTCACCTACCATTACCCATCTCTGTTGTTATCCATCACTTGCTCTCTCCTACCATGACACATCTATACCGCTGCTACTCATACTGTTTTCTATTCTACCTTCTATCACTGTCTTTGTCCCATTACTTCTTCCTCTACCATCCTATCACTACTTTCCATCACACCCATACTCATACCCTCTCTCCTCTTTTACCCTCTTGACCATCACTCCCCATTTATTCATACTCTCGGTCATGTTTGCTTTCAAAGAACAACGACTATGTAGAGTAGAGATGACTCTTTTGTCTTGTAGGGAACAAGGCAACCTCTCTAGTGTTGGTGCCATGATGAAATACACCCAGCACACTCTGTAAAGTGGTTGGCAATCGAATGGAGACAACATACGGTAAAGAATACTGTTTAGTTGTGTCATAGAAATGACAATCTTTCTAGTGTTGGTGCCATGATAAAATGCCCCCAGCACACACTGTAAAGTGGTTGGCATTAGGAAGGGCATTCAGCCATAGAAACCAAGCCAATACAGAATGTATGAGTGAGACGTGGTCCTCTGACCTCTCTAGGAGGATAGTACCTCCAAATAAGAACTGAACTTAGACCATAATGACCCGTCCAACCCATGCCAGCATGGAAAGCAGATGTAAAATGATGATAATTATGATGATGATGATTTCTAACAAAATACACTTTCTATGTGTTTCAATTAATTTTGAAAATAATGAAGAATTTTAAGCAATTTAGTAAAATAACTGTCATCATTAAGCTGGTGTTTAGAAAATAACTCAACAATAGATTCTTACATAAAATTATGATGGAAGGCTTAATTTAAATATGAACACTTTATAGGCAGACAATTTATAAACAGAGGCAGTCTCAGGCAGGCTGGTATCAAAAGGGTTTTACAACTAAAACCTCACCCCAATCACTACTCACAAATACCCTTAATCTATTCATTATTAATAGTATTAAATATTTAGATATTTCCCTTTAAAGTTAATTGTTAATTGTAGGGCATGAAAAATATAGAACATATCCTATATTTTTTTATGCTCTACGAGTAACTTTGAGGGACAAGTTTTCATTGGTTCATAGTTTTCGATGACCTTCAAAATTTACAAAGGCAACTGATGGGTATTTTTGTGCCTAATATATATTTTGGCTGTGATTACAGATATAAGTTCAGGGGGGTGATTGAGTCTGTTGCTTCCGTTTTTTTTGTTTTGTTTTTTTGTGCCCCTTCTCTGCCAGTCAGTTGTTTATCCTACACAAAGGGACCTATCGAGCCAACAAGGTAGCTTCTACATTGCCGCTCGACCTGCTAGAAAAAGTAACCAAATCAGCCTTAGATCACACCCTCGATGTTTGAAAAAAAAAAAAGACAAGATGCCTTTGATCATAGATCTGTTCTGTTATGACTGACCCAGGGCTAAACAACAACTGCAACAACTACCCTACTCTGTTTAGCCTAAGATAACATTTCATATTTCATCAATGAAAAAAAAAATGTTTAAAACTTTTATCAGCTATGATATATTTATAAAGTAAATAGTAGGATCTGAGGAAACTAGTTATAGTCTGTGTTGATAATTAGTGAGTATAAATAGTTCAAGAGTGAAATAAATTGGTTCGCTGTGAGGAAAAGGAAAAGTTTAATGTCTTGGACAGAACCCTTCATCAGAGAGTGATGTCATATACCAACTGGATTGAACACTTTGGTGTGTATATATGGGTGTGTACAGGTACTGGTGGTGTTTGCTAATGAAGTGAAATTAATGAATAAAAGTAAACAAGGAAGAAAACTTGAATGAAAGAAAGGAATGAAGGGAGATAGGAAGAACAAAAAATAGAAAGATAACAAAAGAAATAATGAATGAACAAGGAAAAAGCAAGCAAGAATGAAAGAAAAAAAGAAAGAACAAGAAAAGTAAGAAGCAAAGAAACAAAGAAGGAAGGAACAACAGAATGAAAGAACAAAAGAAAGAATGAAGGTAAGAATGAAAGAACACAAGAAACAAAAGAACACAAGAAAGAAAAAAAGAAAACAAAAACTGAAAGAAGGAAAGAAGAAAAAAGAAAGAATGAAAGGAAGCAAAAACATGAGGTATAATTGAAAGTGGGGCAATAATGAGTCTTGCTGTACACCATCATGTAATCATCATCATCTACTACTACTACTACTACTACTACTACTACTACTACTACTACTACTACTACTACTACTACTACTACTACT
>JAOPJM010485793.1:0-10916 GCA_027124095.1 Muusoctopus leioderma | reverse complement strand
CCCACTCACATGTCATTGGACAACCTGAGAATATTCTCAAGGTGCCGTGGAGTTGATCGAACCCGGAACCACGTAGTTGGGAAGCGAACTTCTTAACCACACAACTATGCTTGCTGGTCTGACAACTGTATGGTAACGTTCAAACAGCTCTCTTTCAGAATAATTAATCAGATTTGAAAGGAAATAATTTAAGCTTTAAGCAGCTAATATAAAAATTTGACTTCTTCCGTTATCTCGAGCGTTGAGAATGGCGTGTCTTTCGTTGCCTTACAATACTGAATTCAGCTCCTCCTGAGGAGTTTCCTCTATAGACCAATAGGGCAGGATATCCCTAATTAGGAAACATAACTGACATGATCATCTTGCCACTGACGAATCATCTAAAGATTATGGAAATATTACAAATGGTTATATTCAATACTACTATTAGTAGCCTTCAGGCAGAAACTGAAGCATAAACATGCTGGTAAATAATGAGAAAATGGATCATCCGTCAGTTTCAACGATGAGTATTGCAGCTGTTCGATCAACTGAACAACTTACTCATTGTATTAGCGTGTACGTGGCTGAGTATTCTACAGACACGTCTACCCTTAATGGAATTCTCAGGCAGAATCAGCGTAACACAGTGTTTGATAAAGCTGGCCCTTTGAATTACAGGTACAGTCCATCTGACGAGCTTCCACACAGATTCCATCCACTCAATTTCTCTCACAAGGCTCAGGTCGACCCCAGGGTATGGTGGAAGATACTTGCCCATGGTGCCACGCACTGGACTCGGGACCTGATGATTTGCGACCGGACTTCTTAACTACTCGGCCATGGAATCACTACAACATAACACTATACCGTACTACACTGCATCACACACAAGCACAAAACACTATAACATAATGAACCACCACTCGGTGATGGCCTAGCTTCTTTTCCACGGCTGCGTCTATCTGCTCGCTTGACCTGCTAGAAATAACAGCCAAATCTCTCTCATTTCACACAAAGTCGCTTTGATCTTGGGACGGAAAGATAAGCCGGTCGGATCTATCCTCATCCCAGGCTGCCGACAAGGCCCTCGTGGGCCTAATTTCACAACGAGCGGAAAGAAATGGTCTATTGGGAGGCAGCATACAGAATTGAGAAGAATAAGTTGGCAGCCACGACCCCGTATATTTATTTATTTATAACCCATATTGTATTGGTAGTGGTCACTCGATCCACTAGAAATAGCAGCCAAATCAGCCTCAAATTGCATCACACCATACAGTGTTTAAAAAAGGAAGTCTACATTGGATAATGTAGACCTAGAGACATTATGTCTGAAAAATTAAGATGGGATGGTCATGGCTGGAATGCCTTTGATCATAGGTCTACACGATCAGAGCCGACCTGGGGTTAAACAACAACAATGTAACATAACAAGTTGTCAGTTCTCAATATTTTCTCTATATTCCACGCATAACATGACAACAGAGGTGGTATGAGTATGTTACTGAAATGCTTGTCTATTGAAAGGAAATATAAGTAATTTTTTTAATGTAAACTCACTCTCGTGTATTATTTGTAATTCATTTCAACATCCCTGTTACCTTATATTGGAATTGCCTTATATTCGTACAAAAATCGAACATTACTCATGTTGTGGTAATGGGTATAACGGATTATATAGCTCTTCATAGGTAAAAACAATTATTTTAAGATCAAAACCTTTCTAACTTATTACGTTTCAAACTATAGAACGGACATCCAAGCACCCACGCATATATGTACGGGATATGCATATGTCCGGAAATGCAAGCACACATACATATATGTACGTACATGCACTCATACATTGTGCGCACATACATACACGCTCACACACACACAGTGTGTTTGTGTATGTGTGTGTGTGTAATCTGCGACAAGTGAATTTAAATTCGTTACACACGAATGCAACTCTTCGCTTCTGGCATACATAAAACAAACCCAGTCATCCATATTAAAAGTTTTCTGAAGTATTCCTGATAAAATTGATTGTGCCAGCATGCCAGTTCTCCTTAGAGTTGGCATTTACATAACTATAGCATCTAGCACAATCAAAATTATTATTTCATTTGTTTCTTGTATGTGTAACGTACTTCTTTTGTAAATTTCTTGTAATTTACATCAATGACATTTATGGAAATATCTCTTCACCAGATTTCCCACAGCTTTTTCACGATACTGTTGCTGTACAATGTTTACAAAAAGAATATAGCTTACTCTAATACTACTATAAGGAAGATGCATCGGTGTCGTCTTCTGCTACCTTCCCATA
This sequence comes from Muusoctopus leioderma, assembly GCA_027124095.1. Taxonomy (NCBI): domain Eukaryota; kingdom Metazoa; phylum Mollusca; class Cephalopoda; order Octopoda; family Octopodidae; genus Muusoctopus; species Muusoctopus leioderma. The sequence goes on along the minus strand of JAOPJM010485793.1, from coordinate 8,623 downwards.
TTTATGAAGGTATAAAGCCAAATTATCTAAGGAGAAGTCAAATGAATGCCGTGATATCCATACCTTTCTTAACGCTATTAACAGCATCAGCGGAGCAAACATTGGCTCGATCGGAAATTGAAACTTACTCGTAAAGTCTACTTGCTGCAAATTTACCACCTAACTAACATGATCACACATTATATATTGATATTTAACTTAAGCAGAAGGCTACATACAATAGGGGCGGATACAATTGATTATATTGATCTTCAGTACTTGACTGGTACTTTATTTCATCGACCCCGAATGGATGAAAGGTAAAGTCGACCTCAGCGGGATTTAAACTCTTCCCTACACCATATTATGTATTAAAAATACATATATATTCTTCCCCACACCATATTATGTATTAAAAAGACATACATGTCTTTTTAAAAAGACATACATGTCTTTTTAATACATAATATGGTGTGGGGAAGAGTTTAAATCCCGCTGAGGTCGACTATATCTTATTTAGATTATATCAATGCACAGACATACGTATAAATAAGAAAATATTTTCAAGATTTTAAATCCTGTCTTTCGGCAAAATTTTATCATAACAGACCGCATATGTCTGGAAAACATTATTTATTTTTCTTCTCGTCTTCTTCTACTAGTTATTGTTGTTGTCCCTTACCAAAATAATTTCTACTAACTTTGTGGAATGCGGAATCCTCTTTCTCTCCACTTCTCAAAAATGATTGTCCTGCATGCAGTACTCCTCCGAAGAAGAAAGCCTCCACATTTGTTGTCCGCTTTGTATCCAACACGACACACTAGATAAATCTCCTCCAAAACTATCTTTTTCCCCTCCATTAGGCTCACCACTAAGTATACATACATGACAAGTGCGAAAGCACCTCCAGTTGCTTCAAACAAACAAGGCTACCGGCTCTGACAATGTCCCATCTATTACCTTCAAGCAATGCACCCTAGAGCTACCCTCTATCCTCACCAAACTCATTAATCTCTCTCTCTCTCTCCACCTTTTTACATGGATATATCTCCATCGTTGGAAACCCGCTACAGAGTGTCCTATTCCCAAGAAGGGAAATCCTCTGACCCCACCAACTATCGTCCTATTGCACTCATTTCTAATACCTCAAATGTGATGAAGACAGCTCTTAGCCACAACCTTCTCCAACACCTTGAATCGCTCTCTCATCTTAATGACTTGCGTAAATCCAGATCTTCTGGAGACCTTCTCTTCTATGTCACTTCCCAGTAGGCTCTTGCCTTCTAGAAATTTTGTGAAAACTGTTGTCACATTTAACATTAGTAAAGCATTCGACCCTGTCTGGTATGCGAATCTTCTAGAAAAACTGCCCGCCTATGGGCTTCATCTACCTCGCATGTCTTGGATCAGTGGCTTCCAGTCAAATCACATCATCGGGGCGTGTGCTGATGGATCTCTATCTCTCTGATCCACTCTCTATCAATTTGTGTATGCCCCAAAGTTCGGTTTTGCCTCACACACTCTTCCTCCAGTACATCAACGACCTACTTTACTGACTCTATTAACAGAGACATCGAAAACATTCTCCAATGGGTCATGCCAATCATGTTTCCTTCCACAGCACAAAGACACAGTCACTACACATCAAGAAAACAATATCGTAACCCAACCCCCATAAAGATGAAAAGCAGGGGACTAGAACCCTCAAGGATGCTATAAATGCTAGGCTTTATCATCACTGATGATATCTCCAAGCAAACACACATCCACAACATAACAAAGACAGGCCTTGCCTTCCTTTTCAGGGTCAGAAAATACTTCAGTTCCCAACAACTACTAACCAACTGCAAACTCAGATGAGACCTAGGGAGTACTGCTACGATATCTCTTATGGTGCTGCTACGACACATACAGACGTCCTAGACTGCATCCTACAAAAGGCCATCGACTGACTGACATGAAGCCACTCGCTAACACAATCCAACGTCTGACCCACAGACGTGCTGTCACCCCTATCTGCCTTTGTTGCCTACTACTACTACAGTGTCCTCAGTTCCTCTGAGGACACTGTAGTAGCCACCTCTATTCAAGCACTCCCGACTCACTCGTCTCTCCTATCGTCACTCATATTCTGACCACCTTCAGGCCCCTCACTAAACACTACTTCAAGTCCTTCCTCCCTAGAACGTTGGCCCTCTGAAATTCCCTCCCTGTTTATGTTTTTCCTGTAGCGGCAACTTGCAACTATTCAAGAGGAACATTAAGCGCATCAGTTAATGTTCCTCTTGAATAGTTGCCTACGAAGGCCATAAGCACAACCCCTTCCTTCAGGCCAAACCAATAAAAGAAATATATTACTGCTGCTGCTATTGCTGCTTTTTGTGTATCAATTATATAAAGATTCTGCGATGGTTCAAAATTGCTATTGTATCTGCTGATAATTCTTGAATATATCAGCTTCTCACCAACGTTTTATCAATCTTGTAGTATCTATAGAACCAAGTTGCTACCCAGGATCGATAACTAGTGGAAGCCATTTCGCTTCACTTACGACAATAATGCTTTAGAAAAAAGTAAAAACGACACAACTTCCCATTTAGTCTCCATTAAAACATCTTCTGGGTTCGTTCTTTAAATTTTGATTTTATTTATCTCTTTCATATTGCTGAAACTCAATACATTAAAAGGCAAGTTCAAGATCAGTCAAGACTGCGATGATGTTTCGATTCTTGGTTGATGCAAATTCACTTCCCTTACATTGCAAGTATTTTGGTAGAAGCTTGTGTGTCTCAATTTCCCATATCCACTTCACGTAAAATATAGCACTTTGTGTCTAGTTAGATGGTATCTATATATTAAGAGACCTGTGATGAGTGTCGTTGAGCAATCAGTAAAATTTCCAACACAGCGAGACTTGTCGATATCACTATTCACACCACTGATGTCCTTGAGGAAGGTATGAATATTGCTTTTCTCATTTCTCCCTCACATAAAATGTGGGTTTTATATACTTTCACAGAACTAAAGAAAATCGATTTATCAACAGGTTTATGACACCATAACTAACCTAGGAGATAATCATGTTCAATAGAGAAAGTTTACTACTAACTGGCAGAATCGTAAGGCATCCAACATAATGCCTTCGGTATTTAGCTACATCCCTTTACGTTCCTAGTTCAAAGCTCAATGAGGGACCTTTTCCTTTTCTAGTGCTGCGGTGGAATTTTATCCAATTTTATTGAAAATATGTACACAGATGTAGTTTTGCATGCCAATTACAAAATCATAATTTGGGTTTTGAGAAAAAAGTAATTAAAAAGTTACAACCATTTAAAGATTGGACTTTTCTGTCATTTATAGCCAATCCCAGTTGTTTATTTATCTATTATCTATAACTGCCGACTGTGAAGTCATCAGAACCTGTGTACTCACACATCAACCAAAGCTTTGTTCATATATTCATAGGTAAAGAATCTAACAACTGTCCAGTTTTGTGTTGAGGAGTTGGGGAGTTGGGGATGAGCCATTCTTTGAAACAACCAAACAATCGGCGCTGTGGAACTCATCATTCCATGATAGATGCCTATATATGTAAGTTTATGTGGCGTCGCAGACATGAAAAGTGCGACAAATTAAACAAAAATACCGCAGTGTAACGCAACATTTCGTAAAAAATGATAAATTATTTATTATTAATATTATTATTTTCGCTGTGATTTCCTTTCTCTACCTACTGCATTTATTACTGCTGTATTTTACACAACTGATGCATCTCTGACCTGCTGTATTTTTGTGGATATTTGACCTGCTGTATTTTGGACCTGCTGTATTTATTTCTGCTGTATTCTACATAACCTGTTGCATCTTTGACCTGCTAGCTGTATTTTTGTGGATATTTCACCTGCCGCATTTTTGACCTGCTGTATTTTACACCATCTGTTGCATTTTTTACCTGCTGTATTTTGTGAAACCTGGACTTGCTGTATTTTTGACCTGCTGTATAGTGAACCTGCTGTATTTTAGACCTGCTGTATTTTGAACCTGCTGTATTCTACACAACCTGTTGCATCTTTGAACTGCTGTATTTTTGTGGATATTTAACCTGCTGTATTTTAAACCTGCTGTATTCTACACAAACTGTTGCATCTTTGACCTGCTGTATTTTACACAACATGTTGCATCTTTGACCTGCTGTACTTTTGAACTGCTGTATTTTTGTGGATCTTTGACCTGCTGTATTTTGGACCTGCTGTGTTTATTCCTGCTGTATTTTAAACAACCAGTTGCATCTTTGACCTGCTGTATTTTTGTGGATCTTTGACCTGCTGTATTTTTGAGCGGCTGCATTTTGGACCGGCTGTATTTCACACAACCTGTTGCATCTTTGACCTGCTGTATTCTACACAACATCTTGCATCTTTGACCAGCCGTATTTTTGTGGATCTTTGACATGTATTTTTGTTGTATTCTACACAACTTGTTGCATATTTGACCTGCTGTATTTTTGTGGATCTTTGACTTATTGTATTTTAGACCTGCTGTATTTTACAGAACCTGTTGCATCTTTGACCTGCAGTATTTATTCCTGCTGCATTCTACACAACCTGTTGCATCTTTGCCTTGCTGTATTTTTCTCCTGCTGTATTTTACAGAACCTGTTGCATTTTTGACCTGCCGTATTTTCGAACTGGTGTATTTTTGTGGATCTTTAACCCGCTGTATTTTGAACATGCTGTTTTTATTCCTGCTGTATTTTGAACGACCTGTTCCATCTTTGGCCTGCTGTATTTTGGACCTGCTATTTTATTACTGCTGTATTCTACACAAGCTGTTGCATCTTTGACCTGCTCTCTTTTCGTGGATCTTTGACCTGTTTATTTTACACAACCTGTTGCATCTTTGACCAGCTGTATTTTTTTGTGGACATTTGACTTGCTGTATTTTGGACCTGTTGTATTTATTCCTGCTGTATTTTGAACAACTTTTTGCATCGTTGACACGGTGTATTTTTGACCTGCTTTATTTTGGACCTGCTGTATGTATTCCAGCTGTATTCTACACTACCTGTTGTGTCTTTGACTTGCTGTATTTTGAACCTGCTGTATTTTACACAACCTTTTGCATATTTGACCTGCTGTATTCTACACAACCTGTTGCATCTTTGACCTGCTGTATTTCTGACCTGTTGTGTTCATTCCTGCTATATTTTAAACAACCAGTTGCACCTTTGACCTGCTGTATTTTGAAATTATATCTTGTTGTTCCAAACAATTCCACAGACTCTCCACTTGCTGTTTTTTTAATCTTTTATCATTAAAAATGTTATCTTATTGTTTCAAGCCATTCCACAGACTCTCCAGTTGCTGTTTTGTTTAATGTTTGTCATTAAAGATGTTATCTTTCAAAATGTGTATCTTTTTTTCTTTTTTTTCGGTGTGTTGTTCTTTTTCTTTCTGTCTCTCGTCTGACAAGTACCGACTGGATTTCCCGAATGTACCAATGTGGACATGGACAAACAAATTCTAGTCATCCAGATCGCATCTAGATAGGGTATTTGCTAGGTTAGCGGACAGGGACAGTGTAGGATGTCCACATTTTCATTTGGTCAGCTACACAAACCACTAATTTGTGGTCTACACGGTCGACCTAGCTAGGACTCATAGACAGGGACCCGGCTACTGGAAACTAATCGCTTCTTTCCGGGCGCGTACAGCTTAGAGTGACCGGATTAGGAATTTAGTTAGGTGGTCATTGACAGGGCTAATCGTCAACAACTAGTGTTATGGCGCCCTGAAGTGGGTGATTAGAATAGAATCTATAGGTTTTAGTAAAGAAGTAGCAATAGAGAAAAATAGAATAGAGGGTGAACTAGTGAGTAAATTAGAAGAGGCGATTAGAAAAGGCATCGCAACCGAAGTGCTAGTGGCGAGAATGAAGCTTGACCATTTATTCAATGCGAAACATGAAGGTTGCGTTGTCAGAGCTAAGGCACGTCCTCTAAGACACGAAGGAACGAAAGCCACGCGATGGGCCCGGGTGTTGGGGGAACAACGGGGGAACAAAGCCACAATTCCGTCCCTGACGGACTGGGATGGGCGCGTTCTACTGTATTCCAAACAGATGTGTGCAGCTTTTCAGCAGCACTTTGCTCAACTGTTAGGGGTGAGTAGGCGGTCGGGCACAGGGATGGACTTTAATGCCTACCTCGACGGCCTGCCGCGACTCTCGGTGAAGGTTGCGGAGTGCTGCGAAAAGCCGATAACAGCTGAGAAGATACGAGAAGCGATAAGTGGTTGTTCGAGGGACAAATCGCCTGGTTTGGATGGTCTGCCCTACGAGCTGTACGTTTACATGCCAGACTTGTTCAGCAACCTTCTGGCAAACGTCTACTGCAACTTGCAGCAGAATGGGAGAATTCCCAGTTCTGTGAGCCGAGTAGTAGTGGCACTGCTAAGGAAGGACCCGAACAAAGGGGACAGCATTGATAATGTCTGGCTCATAACTCTGTTGAACATAGAGTTTAAGATTTTGGCCAAGGTGTTAGCGAAGTGGATGGCGCTTGTCGCTGATAGTCTGATCGGGAAAGCGCAGACGTGAGCGATCCCAGACAGATCTATCCACGACAACCTCCACCTCATGCGATACATCATAGAGCCGGTGGTTAACAAAACTGACTTCGGTGGGGCTCTGATCAATTTGGATCAATCGAAAGCTTTCAATAGGGTCGACCATCGTTACTTGGCAGCTGTCCTTAGGGCAGCCGGTTTCGGTCCAGCTTTCAGAGGCTAGATCGCTTCAATGTTCAGCGGCATCTGCTCGGTGGTCAGAGTAAACGGCCACCTTTCGGAACCGTTTCGTATCACGCACTCGGTCCGTCACGGATGTCCTCTCTCATCTCTTCTGTATGTACTGGCTCTCGAGCCATTACTGCGGAAACTGGAGGTGCTGAGGGGCATCCCTTTCGAACTGGGACGTGGAAGATCTGTGTCGGCATATGCGGATGACGTCACTGTAATGGTGTCGGACACCACGGAAATCGAGGTGGTCGGCACCATTCTTAAGGAATACGAGACGGCGACAGGATTGAAAATTAACCCGGACAAGTCATTGGGCTTGCAGCTCGGCACCTGGAGAGGCAAGTCCATGCCTTCAGACAGCGTCATGGGACGCTGGTCGGGAGGACCGGTTCAATTGCTCGGGGTCTGGTTTTGGTCCGGACCTCCAGGTGGATAGGAACTGGGATGAGGTGACGAGCAGAGTGGCTAGTCTCACCCAGAAATGGGCGGAGAGGAAACTATCCCTGAAAGGTGGGGCAGAAGGGGTGAACGCGTACGTCGCCTCCGTTATATATTACCACCTGACCGTCGTGCCTTGGCCCAGTTCTCGTCTCACCAGATTTGAGCGTCTGCTCTTCTACTGGTTAGACGGTCTATCTGCTGCCAACACCCTTTGCGTGGAGGGCTCGGTATTCCGTGGGTGCTAATGCGCAGACATGCGCTGAGGCTGCGGCACCTACAAATACTCCTGTACGGTGAACAGGTGTGGTCACCCTTTGTCAGGCGCGCTTTTCCAGAGCTCGTCTCTTTGACGGAGCTGCAGTCCTGGATCAAGCGAAGACCAACACTGGGCGCTTGGCATCTGGAATGTTGCCAAGCGCTCACTGATCTCTGCCAGTCGGGAAATGCGGTCGGTGGAACTTCCACGTTGGCGTTCTATAGAAGACTAGTCGCAGGGAAGAGCGACGACGTTCTCGGGGAGACTCTGGGCGTCGACGAGAATCAACTAGTCAGTCTGTTCCGGAGAACTTTCGGGCAGGAGAGTATGGACAACTTTCAGAAATCCCTGGCCTGGCAGTGCTACAGTTGGGCATTGCCGGTTCGAGACAAATTCTACAGGCATGGTAGTGCCGTCAACCGGGCCTGTCCGAGAGCGACGAAACCGTTCTGCACGCACTTGTTCAGTGCCTGTGTATTGCTGACCTGTGGAGTTTCGTCGAACAGCTGCTATCGCGTGTGGGACGCAGCCGGCTATCAACCGAGTCCATCGTGAAGATCACCACACCGCCTTATTTTGGTCGGGAAGGGCCGGCAGTTTTCATCTGTCTGGTGGCTATGGTAAAGTGGTTGCGTGGTGGACTGAAGACAGACACTTTCCTCTTCGGCCAAGCCCTCAACAACTTTTTCAAGGAAAGTGAGGTTAAACAGCGAAGTGCTACTCCCCAGTCAGTTTGTGAAAAGGTGGGTGAATGTTGCGAAAATGGCCCGAGTGAATGCGCCTGCTCTGAACATACGCCCGTAGGCCAGGAAACATCAACTGGGAGAGGACACTTGCCCTTGGTAGTCGGGGTGTTTCCGGTTTTTGAGGGGCTTCCCTGGAGCAACTCTTGGTGGCTTCCTTTCCTTGTTAATAATTTTTTTGTTAACTCTCGTTGTTTTTGTTTATTTTCATTTTTACACGCCCCCCCCCCTCCCCCCACACACAGGCACACTATGTTTGTATTCTTGTCCTTTGCGCCGTCCTTATTTTCTTAGCCATTCTGGTAAATAAAGAAATGATTACGCCAGGGGGATTGGGTAGGAAAAGGGATGGAGTTGCTGATCCAAACGGATCAAGCAACCATAGAAGAGATCCCCGACCTCATAG
>JAOPJM010485586.1:0-10916 GCA_027124095.1 Muusoctopus leioderma | reverse complement strand
ATACATAGACATACATGTGTACAAAAGTATAGATACACACAAAAATACCTAAACACATCCATATATTCAGAAATATAAGTATATATATAGATTGGTGCATACATACACAGACACACACATATATACAACTATATATACACACAAAGAACATACACGAATACGTGGATATATATACATATTTATGCCCATACTGGCATATGTGCATATCAACGTGTACACATATACCAGACGTAAAAGTGATGATGATGATGATGATTTTATGTATGTATATATATATATATATATATATACAGACATATATATATATTAATTACATGTATGCACAAATATGCTTACTTACAAACAAATGTTCTAACAAATTCAAGGAAAACGTGGATATCAATGATCTAAAATAAAGTTCTTCTAAATAGATTAAGAGAAAAGGGGCGGGGGAGGCAAAAGTTATGGTATGTGGATTCTTGTTGGCAGGGTATGAGGGATGTGTAGAAGTATTGGGGAGAAGGGCTTACCCATTTGAGAATACGATAGGTTTAGGGTCGGCATGAATTGAAAAGTTCATGCTGGTTGATAAATTTAGTTTTGGAGAAAAGGATCTCATAAGATTCTAAAGTGCAAAGTTGTCATGGCTTGTTATTGTGGGTGTATGACTTGGCAGATATTAGAGTTTTCCAGGCAATATTGTAGGGTGTGTTAGACTTCTTTAAGGACCAGATATGTGATGATAGTGAAGTTTTTGTTTTCCTATTGGCGTTATGAAATTAGTGCATGTGTTGACTAAATTATTTTTAAGGAATTAGCTGTTATTAAGCCTTTATAAGAGTAGGAGGATAAATTGGTGTTAACTGTGGTGCAATAGATGATTTCTTTTACTTGGCTGTTAACGTGGAGTGGACATATATTAGAATTTGTACAGTTACAGTTGGGTGAGGTTTGTTGGATTTATTGGGTTTTAAATTTTGAGAGGTTAGAGTTAGCAACTGTTCGGGCAAAGTTGTGGGTTGTAAAATAGGAAATTTTTATGTTGTTTTTGTTTTCAATAGCTAATGATATTTGTTATTGAGGAAGTGTTTGTGTAAGAGTTTAAAAAAGAGTTTAGCTGCAGATGTAATGGTCTTGTATTTTGAAAAAGGATTAAACCATTTCTACTTCTATTGGAAAGGTTGGATATATTAGGAATACATTTTACTTCTTTAAAGCCACTTCTTTTCGGTGCTTCATTTAGTATGCAGAGGTTTTGTTGAACCCCAGTTCATTGGAAGATAGCAATGATAACCTTAAGGAAATGTTCTTAACTAAATTTTCGATAATGTTTTTTTTGTGTGATTGGAAGATTTGTGGATGTACTGTGGCTTTTTGTTATTTTCTTTTTTTTGTAGGAGGTGTATGAATTGTAAGGTGACAGTCAGGAAATTAACTATTTTTAGACAGGCCTCCACTGTGATAAAAAATCTAGGTTCTTAAAAATCAATGGAGAGCGTTCCAGAACTGTTTGATGTTTTGGTGGGTTGAGATTTCTAAGTAGGAGTAACCCACCATCCCTATATAATCCACTGGAGATAAAGGGGAACTTCTCGTGTAAGGGGTGAAGAATATATAGTCCAACAATATCTCTAACTCTGAAAAATCCTTTGCTCCCATTGTCTCATCAAAGGGCTCAATATTATGTTGTTTTTTTTTTATCCAGGTGGTGTTGTTGTCGAAGAAAATAGATTTTCTAGCAATAGGTTTGATGTCAGTAATGGTTTTGGGGGAAGTTAAGAGCAGCTATAAGAATGGGTTTGGTGATAGATGGGTAATAGTCCCGAATATTGAATTGGAAGAAGTAGCATTTATTTTTATCATGAGTAGGGTTAAACCAATTAATGACGGTGTTAGTATTATTCCAAATAGGTATATGAGAAGGAATTTTAATTTTAGTAATGATAGAATCTAAAACATCTTTGCTGACGATGCCAAGGTCAGATTTCAGTGGGTTGATGAGTCTAGTAGATGGGTGGCTGGTAAAGTTGGGTTTGTGGTCCTTTAGCATGAAATAGGATTCTTGGGTAATAAGGGTATCTGTTCTATTTTCTATGTTGAGTGTTGTAGTAGTGTTTTTCGCTGAAGTGTTCATGTTGTTTAGGGTTGGATGGTAAGCTTTTTTTTATAGATGCTAGATATTTGTGCTCCATGATAAGAATCCATGTTCTTAATTTTGTCCGAGTTTACGAAAATGTCCTTGTTCATTTTGATCTGCTAAAATTTTTTTTGCAAGTTTGTTTTGGAAATGATTTGTTTATTCATGAAATTTAATGTTCTTGATCATCAACAAATAAGTTGTGTTCAAATGCTTGCAAGAGAATATTAAGTGAGGGAGAAGCAAAGTCTACAGTTATGTAATCCATTGGAATATGGAGTAGCTATCCCATATTCCAACTGATTACATAACTGAAGAGTTCCAGATACTGAAACAGACAGTGATTTCCCTCAACAGAAAATCCGAGGTATTATCTAACTGTTGTCACAAGCAGATATTCCTTCTGGAGAATTTTCAGCCAGCTGAACATCCTGAGTGAAGCGATACAAATTCGGAAAATTTGAGAGATTCAAGAAATTCTTGACTATGTGCCACATGGAGTAACCTCTCGTGATGATGAATATACACCTTGGATGGGTAGTCTCACTTACAACTTAGTAATCCAACTTAGGGCATGCTTCGAACACTTTCAATTTTGTGATTAATAAGAACTGACCTTACTAACAACCAATAATGAGTGACTTTACAAGCAATGTATGGTTACATCTCCAGCCAGGAAAGGCATCTGAAAGATTACATACATTTTGCGTGTGTGTGTATGAAACTTCAAATAATGTACTAGTGGACGAGTAACTGTTCAGCCACCCTGAAATTACATAAAATACTGAGAATGACACCAGATACCTGCACATATAGATCCAATGTCAACCCAGTGCACACAAATCCAGTGTCTAACTTTATGCTCTATACTTTGATATTTGTTTCCCACTTTCCACCTTCCGCATCCTACTTTCCACCCACCATGCACTGCAACACATAAACACAAATGCATAAATACACCCTCTCACACACCAACATAAATTCAGCTGCTCAACTGTACAACTATCAACTCATTTCCATGTGAACTCGACCAAATATACATAAAGCAGTAAACCAAGAGAAATACCTCTGTAAATACCATCCTAGGATATATCCACTTACACACAAACATCCAGAATGCACTACGGACACTCATTAACTTCCACCGCACACACGTGCAGAGGAAGACACATTTTTCTTAATCCAGATGCCTGAAGAGTATTGTTACGTAATATGACATAATCACATGAAACAACTTATACATTTTGTAGCATGGATCATAAGTGTTTGTATTACATGATTAAATTCTACAAAACTGGCATTGTGTGATCTCATCACTTATATATGACATGCCCACACCTACTGTGTGTGTATAATATATATATATATATATATATATATATATAGTGAGTATTAACTTCTTTTGCTGCATACCTCTTTACATCTCTTGTCATCTGTGTGTATTGTTTTATGTTTTAAATTTTGTTAATTTTACATAGGCACAGGTATGGCTGTGTAGTTATAAAGTTTGCTTCGTAATCATGTGGTCCTGCGTTCTCTCTGACTGTATGCCATTTTAGCAATAACGATATCGACTGGTATGAGAGAGCCATACCAGTCAATATCTATAATATGATATGGTTCGTGAGAGAGCCATACCAGTCAATATCTATAAGATAGAATACTTTAGCAATCCGATATCGACTGGTATGAGAGAGCCATACCAGTCAATATCTAAACGATGAGATGGTTCGGGGACCTGAAAGGTTGCTAGCCTCTCAGATCCCGTAAATATGGATATGAGTATCAACTACCGCTGTCCCCACAAAGTGGGGGAAACGGCAGTGATAGTGTCATCTCGCACTACATTCAATCGCTGTCGATACAGCGAGAGATTAGACAGAGTAAGAGTTGTGAGTGTATACAGAAAGACTAATAGCGCCGTTGTCGCTGTCAGAGAGGGACAGAGTATGAGCCACAGGTGCGTATAGAGAAAGACTAATAGCGCCGTTGTCGCTGTCAGAGAGTGTATAGAAAGGCTACAGTAACTGTGTCCGTATAGAAAGAGAGAGTAACAAATGTGATATATAAATAGTGGTTTATTTACAGAGCGTGGTGAACAATATAAGACATACAAACAGAGGTACATGTGCGGTGTTGTTTGTATGTGTGCGTGTGTTCGTGTACGTTACTACTCAATGTGTGTGCATATGTGAGTGTGCGTGCGTTCGTGTACGTAACTACTCTCTCCTGGACTTGGTCCTCAACGCGAGGTCATGGTAGGAACGGAACCCTGGTTCTACTGGTCAGATAAATCTGACGGGGCTCCGTTCGACCGTGTGGGCCACGGAAGGAGTCGACATAGTCGGTGGAGAGAGACGTCGAAGGCGAGAGACAAGGATAGACGTATGTTCATGTGCGTGTGTCTGTCTGTGAATGCGCGCGCGTGCGCGCATCAGGGAGCTAACCAGTCTAAACGCTATGCGTTAGAAATATCGTGGCTAACTCACTGGTCAGCTCTAATGGCGGCCCTTTTATAGGAAAGGACCTGGTTTTGGCGGGAAGCGAGATAAGGGCTACAGTGACGTCATGGCTGGTCACGTGGTAACAGTGGGAAGAATCCATTCTTCGCCCACACAAGTCAGGCGAGTCTAATAGTCCTCCTGGGGGAGGTGAGGTAATCGCTACATCATGAAAGAACTGAAAGATTTGGATAAGTTTGGTACTCACTGACGCCCTCTTCATAGATATTGAATATACTGAAGACACAACCCTAATATCCATGATCTTTGACAAATGGAAAATATCCACTAAACAGGTAGACGAAGCATGTAAAAAAATGAGGTATGAAAATAAATGGCACAAAGTTTAAGATCCTGTCATCTAGCAAGGAAATGATCCCACTGGATGGTTCTGAAGTAGAACATGTCACAGAGTTTATGTTTCTCGGCAGTAGAGTACCCAATGGATCAGGAGACACGAAAAGACAGGTGTTTCACTAGCATCTACAGCATATGGAAGACTAAGAAACACGATCTGGAACAGGCAGGATATCAGCCAGCAACTCAAAGTTAGGCTGTACAACACCCTTCTTTTCTCCAATCGCACCCTACACCTCGGAAACATGGATCTTAAGATCTGAAGATGCACGCAGCTTAGAAGTTTTTGAAATGTGGATTACGAGGCAGGTGTAGAAATACTTCTATAAGAAAAGCTCTTCACATGACATACACCATTACTGAGGTAGTAATAATAAAAAAACTGAGATGGTTCAGCAATGTAATAAGAAGGCCACCCAATAACTATGTAGCGCTGCCGTTCCGCCAAGACTTCCCAAACGCCAGACCACATGGTAGACCGCCGAAGAGGTGGACCTCTCAGATCCGTTAAGACACAAGGTTACTGCTCACAACAGCGGAGTGCGTACAAATGGGAGAAATGGTACTCAATACACGTATTATTTATAAGTCTGAAGCTGTTGATTCACTCCACTCCGTCGTCATTCAAAGTTTCTCGCTACACACACACTCATCCGCGTCGTTCCCCGGAGGACGCTTGAAGTCACCGAGAATCTGTCGTCACACATCTCGGTCTTTCGCAGCTGTAGTTGCGGCCAACCACGACTGCCATCCAATTCCCTTTCTCCCCCTTTCCGCACTCCCCCTCCAGGTTGTTCTAGGTCTTCCCCGTCTTCTTTAGGTTAGTGCGACTCTGGCAATGTTGTTGTTTCCCTTCCGCAGAAGGTGTTCGATGCATTTCCATCTTCGTGCTTGGATTGTCGAGGATAAGGGCTGGGCATCTATTTGGCGCGATAGAGCTCCATAATATTTAACCTTCCTCAGTGGCTCGAGAATTATAGATAATGGTAGAGAAATTCTTGACTGGCTAGTTCGAGGAGGATTCTGTAATGTTAACGCATTTCCCAAGCGCATTAGCGATCTAGGTGAAGAATATATAACTGAAAATCGAACCTGTTACAAGCAGCAGTTCTTATGACACACACCATAGATTTCGTTTTACGACGAAAGTAGCACAAGGGACACAACTCTAGACATGCCAAACGGAGCTGTTGTCCCTTAAATCTTAACCTTCAGTCAACAAGGAAACTTCTACGTAGTCATTAGACCTCCTAGAAATAGCTGCCAAATCTTCTTTAACCCCTTACATTACCATATTTCTAATGAAATACACTGCCTACGATTTTCAATTACTTATGAAAATAATCAAGAATTTGGAAGGATTTAGTAAAATAACTAACTTTCTTGTTATTAAGTTGGTGTTTGGAACAAAACTTAACAAGAAGTTTCTTACATAAAATTATATTGGAAGGTTTAAATTCAAATATAAACACTTTAAAATAAATGTTTTTTTTCTTTCTCAGAGAACCAGGGACGGTTTCAGGCGGTTTGGTATCAAAAGGGTTAAAGTATTTATATTTAAATTTAAACCTTCCATTATAATTTTATGTAAGAACTTTAGTTAAGTTATGTTCCAAACACCAACTTGATAGCAATAAAGTTAGTTTTATTTTACTAAATCCCTTCAAATACTTGATTATTTTTCAAATTTAATTGAAAATAATCAAGTGTATTTCATTAGAAGTATGGTAATGAAAGGGTTAATAATAAAGTTCTTCCATCTTTTTTTTTTTTCCCCTATGGCGACTATGCATGATTTTTTAAATTGGGAATAAGGGGTTAAAATGGTGAAATATTTAAAGCTGAGGGTGGGGGTGTGCGGTATATGATAGAGGAAGGGTTGAGAATCAATAACATAGGAGGTGTGTACCCTGGGTGGCAAGTGTGTTAGTGAAGGGTAGAAGGGTGAGTGTGGGGGGAGGGAGGTGTCAGTGAGATAGGAAGGATCAATGGATGCTGGGATGAGATGCAGGAGAGGGAGCGGGGTGAAGAGGTGGTAGTGGTGGTGGTAGGTTTGTGGGCAGAGTCAGCAGGTCATAATGTTGGACAGTGATGAAGTCAAGATTTTAAGTGGAGTAGGGGTGAGGGTAGATGGGGGGGGGGCTCAGTGGGTATAGGAAGGATCAATAATGGGGGCTGGGATAAAGAGAGATGGTGGTGGAAGGAGGTAAAGAAGTGAACTGATGATGGTGGTGGTGGTGGTAGTAGTGAGATTATGGGCTGGGTGAGTAGTGTATATAGTGTTGGACAGTGATGGTGGTGAGAGAGAGAGAGAGATCGGTCAGAAAGTGTTAGGGGGACCAGTGGTATGGGAGGGTATGGTGGTGGTAGGTGGGGGTTGAGAGGCAGGAGGGAGGTGGATTGAGGTGGGTGTTGCAATGACAACATAAAGAGCAACAACAACAATAACAACATTAACAACAACAAACATGCTAAATGTTGCTGCAGTTGTGGTGATAGTGGTGGTGGTCGTTGTTGGTTGTGGTGTTGGTTGTGGTGGTGGTGTTGGTGGTGTTGGTTGTGGTGGTGATGGTTGGTGGTGATAGTGGAGTTGGTTGTGGTGGTGGTAGTTGTGGTGGTGGTGATAGTGTTGGTGGTGTTGGTTGTGGTGTTGGTTGTGGTGTTGGTTGTGGTGATGGTGGTAGTGGTGATGGTGGAGTTGGTTGTGGTGGTTGTGGTGGTAGTGGTGATGGTTGGTGGTGATGGTGGAGTTGGGTGTGGTGTTGGTGGTGGTGGTTGTGGAGATGGTGGTGTTGTTGGTGGAGTTGGTGGTGTTGGTTGTGGTGGTGTTGGTTGTGGTGATGGTGGTAGTGGTGATGGTGGAGTTGGTTGTGGTGGTTGTGGTGGTGGTGATGGTGTTGGTGGTGTTGGTTGTGGTGTTGGTGGTGATGGTGGTGGTGGTGGTGATGGTGTTGGTTGTGGTGATGGTGGTGTTGGTTGTGGTGGTGGTGATGGTGTTGGTGGTGTTGGTTGTGGTGTTGGTGGTGATGGTGGTGGTGGTGATGGTGGTGTTGGTTGTGGAGATGGTGGTGTTGGTTGTGGTGATGGTGATGGTGTTGGTTGTGGTGATGGTGTTGGTTGTGGTGATGGTGATGGTGTTGGTTGAGTTGATGGTAGTGTTGGTTGTGGTGATGATGGTGGTGTTGGTTTTGGTGATGGTGTTGGTTGAGTTGATGGTAGTGTTGGTTGTGGTGATGGTGGTGTTGGTTTTGGTGATGGTGATAGTGGTGATGGTTGTGGTGATAGTTGTGTCGGTTGGTGGTTGCCCAGAACTGTGGTGTTGTTACAGCAGCTCATTGCCAGTCAAAACCACAAACATCATAGAATAGGTTGCTATATAGTCACATGGCTTGCTAAACATTAGGATACACACTCCATGATACACTTAGGACAAACATGGCTGAAGACACACATTAAATGACTGAATGCTTCATTCATACCATAGACCATCCCAAGCAGAACTGCTACCATGGTTGACCAACACTACACACTACCCCAATAAGACCTTTATAGTCAATTAACAAATACATACATACATACACATGAGGGCTCTAGTTGTGCCATGGGCATGACAACCTTTCTAGTGTCGGTGTCATGATAAAACGCACCCAGTACACTCTGTAAAGTGGTTGGTGATAGGAAGGGCATCCAGCCGTAGAAACCATGCCAAATGAAACATATGAGCGAGACGTGGGCCGCTGACCCGTCTGGGAGAGTGGTGACTCCAATGAGGAAGCAACTCTGGCCGAAATCACCCGTCCAACCCATGCCAGCATGGAAAGCGGACGTAAAACGAGGATGATGATGCCTAGATACATCAATCTATGTGTAGCCATACACATACACACACACTCCTTGGGAGGAGATTGAACTTCTGAATTGTTATTTCTAATACAGGCTTTTGGTGCCCTTATCCACTGTACCATAGGCCATACACTAACTCAGTGGTTCTCAACCTTTTCTTTACCAAGGACCCCTTTTATTTAGATGAATTTTCCTATGGACCGCAGGCTTTTGAAAGGTCTGTCTACTGAACAAGCTAACAGACCCCCCCCCCCAGGTACTACCTTTGTGGATCCCTAGGTGCCCGCAGACCCCAGGTTGGGAATCACTGCTCTAATTCAAGCCAACATGAGAGAGAGCCTCTATGTAGTTGCTTGATCTGCTAGAAATAGCAACCAAATCACCCTCAAATTACACCCTAACATCTTTAAAAAAGGATGGACACATTGGAGAATGTAGTACTCAATACCCCCCAAAATACAGGATGGTCATGGCTGGAATTCCTTTATCATAGGTTTGCTGAATCGGGGCTAACCTAGGGCTAAACAACACCAACTACTCTAACTTGATATGTCAGCACTTTGAGTTATAGGAATTAAACTTATTAATGAAATATTTTTATAAATTATAACTTAGATTTTCCCAAGCTTTATATATATATATATATATATTAAATCAGTATGGTTGATGACAGGAAGAGCATCCAACCGTAAAATGCTGCCTCAAGAAAATCTCCGTCCAACCAATGCCAGCATGGAAAAACAGACGTAAAAGGCGATGATGATATATATATGTATGTATGTATGTATATATGTGTATGTATATATATGTGTATATATATAATGTATGTATATGTATATATATGTATATGTATATATATGTATGTATATATATGTGTGTATATATATGTATGTATATATGTATGTGTATATGTATGTGTATGTATGTGTATGTATGTATATGTATGTATGTATATATATGTATATGTATGTATGTATATATATGTATATGTATGTATGTATATATATGTATATGTATGTATATATATATAGAGAGAGAGATAACAAGCACACATCTTTTCCTTAGATGTTGTCATTGCAAAGAAAACAACAAAAAAACAATTAAAATACAGATAAATATAACATAAATTATAATAATTTTTACTGAGGAGTAAAAAAAAAAAAAAACCTGAAAGTTGTAGTTAATTAGTTTAACCGGAAGTTGATAGAAACCAACTGAAGTGGTTGTAGGAAACATTATTTAGTAAACATTTTACGCCCACACCGGAAGTTGGCAAGGAAGAGTAAAAAGATGTAGAGTGGGGGGTGGGGTGGGGATTGAAAAGGCTTGATTCTGTTACTCAGTTATCTGGAACATTCAGAGAAGTAAAGTCAGTGTAATATATATAAAATATATGTGAAGTAATTAAATTTACCGTCTTTTAACAGAAACACAGATGTGTGAGAGTTTGATATATATATATATATATATATTTTTTTTTTTTTAATTAGTTGCGGTTTTCCTTCTTATGTTGTGGGAGGTTCTTCTCTTTCCGTTTTGTTCATATACATATAATTAAATAATCTTTATTTTTTAAAAAAACCCACAAAAAACTGTCATCCGTTAGATTTTGACCTGGATATTCCGAGGTGGAGGGAAATGGTAAGAGAGAGAAATAAGTTATTTCTGATCTGAACGAGATAAAATCATAGAACATCAAAACATAGCATTGTTGCTGCTGTTGTTGTTTAGCACTAAGTCAACCCTGATAGAGAGGAAACCTATGTCCGTAGATGCTCCGCTCCAGTCGTGACCAATCCATATTGTTGTTTTAATATCTAATAATTGTTTTTTAACATAGGCACAAGGCCAGAAAAACTTTTAGGCAAGAGAACAGTCGACTATATCGACCTCCAATAATTGACTGGTACTTTATTTCATCTATCCCGGAAAGATGAAAGGGTAAAGTTGACCTGGGTGGGATTTGAACTCGGCACGTGAAGAACCAATCCACCAAATAATACATTATCAAATGTGTACTTCGTTTTTTTATAAAAAGACGGTTGGGTGTTTGAGCTGGAGATTTTGTGGGAGATTCTGGTGTGACAATGGAGATCATA
>JAOPJM010485481.1:0-10917 GCA_027124095.1 Muusoctopus leioderma | reverse complement strand
CATCATCATCATCATCATCATCATCATCATCATCATCATCATCATCATCATCATCATCATCATCATCGTCATCATCACCATCGTCATCATCATCATCGTCGTCGTCCTCGTCATCATTGCTGCTGGCGTTGTTTGTGTACAAACAGTATTGACTACTATTTAAGAAAGTATATTGAGGCCTGATTGCACATATATACATTAAAAAAAAGAATTATACAGACTCATATCCATACGGTATTTAAAATCTCTGTGAAATTAGGCCCACGAGGGCTATATTTAGCACTTGGCATACAGCTCGAATCGACCTGTTTCATTATTTGTTATTTAACAATTCATCAGGATTCGCCCATCCCTCCTTCCCAAACTGCTGTAAACCCGTCGGTTCGGTCCTTATCCTCAGTTGCCGAAAATGCCCTCTTGGGGCTAATTTATGGATATCAATCCGTATATTTATTTATTCGTAATCCACACTGTATTGGTAACTAATCACAAACATGTCTGTATAAGGATAGATACCATTCAACTCCTTACTGTTTGTTTCGTCCTTCTCAATATATTTTCCTTTGTTTTCTTGTATTTGTTTATAAAGTTTTGTGTGTTTATTTAATTTCCCTGTTGTTTTATCAAAAGTTCGCTATTTCATGTTCATTTACGAGTTCATCATTTAATCCCTCCATTCCTTTTTTATCTCTATATTGTAAAATCTCAAACTTTACTATAGAAATTAACGATAAACAGTAGAATCCAAGGAGACTGGTGGTGGTCTGCGCCGGCAAAAAATGTTTATTCGTACGTAAGTAAAATAAATTTGATACGGCGTTGTGCGGTCTCTCATCCAGAAAGGAAGCATTACACTTTTTCTCCTCCTTGAAGAAGGACTTCGTCCGAAACATGGCAAAATCCCACTCACAACAAAATACCAACTTAAGTAATTTTACATTTATACCAATATAGAAATTATCGTTCCTGTTTTTTATTGAACTAGAACTGTTTTATTACATACTGGTTTATTCGGACTAGTGTCATCATCTTGGTGGTTACTATAACCCCAACGTTCCGGCCGTTGTACCTTCCTCCCTTCTTCGGGTTTCTTTTGGATTCGGTAACTTTCTCAGAATTTCTAACCGAACCCTATATTTAAACCACGCGGGTAGATAGTTCTTACTCTGTTATTAGATATTTGTGATGTCACTTGCTCTTTCCGCTTAAACTAGAGTATATTAAATACACTAACACAGGAATTGAACTCACGCCCACCAGGTGATCTATCGCAATTAACATTTAACCAACGCTTATATTGACTGTGCTATTGTAAGCGTTGGTTAAATGTGAAGTGTTGTAGTTTAGTTGCTGGGCGTGAGTTTAATTCCTGGGTTAGTGTATTTATATACTCTAGTTTAAGCGAAACGAGCAAGCGACATCACAAATAACTAATAACTAGGCATAGACAACGGAATAAGTACTATTTACCACCGTGGTTTAAATAAAGGGTTCAGTTCGAACTTCTGAGAAAGTTACCGAATGTAGGAGACAGCTGAAGAAGGGTGCAGGGTACAACGGCTGAAACATTGTGATGAGGACACTAGTCTGAATAAACCAGTGTATAATAATGTTTTAATTCCTCATCTCAGAAATTTAGACAAAATTTATAAGAACTGTTTCAAGATTTATTTCAAAGCGTCAGATGATAAAGTATTTTGCTTACATTTGTCTCATTGATTTTATTCATGTAAGTCATCATGTTAATTGCTTAATATATTTCACTCCGTTCTCCCCCCAACCCCCACGTTCTCTCTCTATTTGATTATATAAATCTAGAACAAGGGAATCCGAAAAGCGACTTGTCTTCATTGATAAAGAGAAGTGCTGTCATGAAAGCGTCGGCGCTGTTGTTGTTTAGTCCCATTCAAGCCATAACATACCTGACTTTATTTTTTCAAACATATTGTAGTCGGATTACATTATCTAATATGTCCTTTCTTTTAAGAAGGTAGAGTGTGATTTTAGGGAGATTTGACTGCTATTGCTAGCAGGTCGAACGCCCACGTAGAGGATCCCTTGTTGGAAACATTTTCTTCTTGGGTGGCAAACATTCATAAATTTCGGATTTCGTGACATTTCAATTTCTTCACTGAATTGTCCTAATTGTTATAGTGTATATTAATCATATTTATTCGTACACTTATTTTGATTTATTTGATCTCTGATCGTTTTCATGTGGCTTATTACTGGATGTGTACTTAATTACAGATTCGAATCGAAAGAATAAGCGCAGACATTTAGACATTTGGATAATATAAATTTTTCTATTTTCTTTTTGGGTTTTCCTATATTTCATATTATTATTATTTTTTTAATTTTTGCTAATATTTTTTCTCGATTGCAGACAGCTGCTTGTTTCTGTCCATGATTTATATTTACTAATCTGTCAAAGTAATTTAATTCATTCCGTGTATTAATTATAATTAATAATTATTAATTGTAGTGGAAAACTAAATTAATTATTAAAAGTTTTCTTTTGCGGTCTAAGCCTATAGTAAGTAATCTATAAGGAATTGATTTAATTGTCATTTAATAAACATAGTTTTATTAAATATTTTGTCATAGAAAGAGCCGAACGAAACTGCTTAGATCAATCAAGGCCGATCTTGGACTAAATATAAAAAGATTTCTAATATCGCTTCTAAGTAAGAAATCAATATTGTATGCCGTAGAATAGAACGAAGTCTACAACTCCGTTTTGCGTCTTTTTTTAATCACTTAGTCAGGGCCTCCAAGACTGGTGGGAGGGAAAGAAGAAGGTATCCTCAGACCGGAGACCTGGCATGAATGCTTGCAACAGAGTGGACTTCGCTAAAAGTACGTAAAGGCCAGATGGTGGTGTTAAGCCGGGCGACGGATTAAGTATAACACTCAAGTAGGCCACGGTGGGGTTTGAACTTGGAAAGCAAAGAACCGCAAAAAATAACTGCAAGGCATCCCACCCGACGCTTTAATGATTACGCCAATCCTCCTCTCTGGATGGTATTTATTTTATCTACCCAGAAAGGTTGGAAGGCAAAGTTGACCGCGGCGGATTTGAATTCAGAGCGCAGTGAACCGGAATGAATACCGCAAGACATTCAATTCAACGCTTAACGACACTACCAATGGATTGCAACCATTAAATTCCAATTATCACATTATTGCCTTTGTGTTTATAAGGTACCGTACAGCCAGCCAGCCTGCCAGCAAAGGCACCCTACATGGTTACTCTGTTTACTAAGAATAGCAGCCAAATCTCCATCAAATTACCCCTTAGAATCTTTAAAAAGGAATGATATATAGGATAATGTAGTATTATATAAATCATGTCTGAAAAGAAAGAAATTGTCGTAGCTGGAATGCCTTTGAGCATGGGTCTGCTTGATCACAGATGACCTTGGGTTAAACAATAACAACAATAATAACATCAACAACCTGCCGAATAATCAGTAATTTATATCCATCATCAACACTGCGTGATTTCTCTAACTAAGACACTGAACTCTCAAATGTCCCAATCTACCTAGCTCTGTAGGGTAGTGGCACCTATTTCTTTTAAACAATGGCTGCATTATAATATTGACAAGCCGTTTGTGCCTGATGAAAACATCTAATATTTATCATCAGAGCAGCGTCCCTCATCTTTTTGACTAAATTGTCATTCGATGCCTTCTAGCAAGCAGCCACCGAGGAAAAAAATCATTGAACGAGCTTGTTAGCCGTAGTGGAATATAAAAAGTTAGGGATGAGGGGCAGAAAAAACTTACCCGAAGAATACTCTCCAGCACGTCGTTAGACGAGGACCCCAGGTCTAAGCTCCGACACCATGTCTACCGCTCATCCAGGCTTTCAGAATTGTTCAGAAGCGTGACTGATGGATGAGCTAATGAACGAAAAGCAAAATATAATAGGGTGCTTATAAAGAACCCATCGGGAGTTTAAATTAAGATACACAATATGTACACTGAGAATGTGGAGAAGTGTCTTAGTAATGTAAGACCTCGACCTCTTATGAATCATTTTAGACGTGTAAGAAGCCTGGCTCAGCATAAGTACTTCTTTCATCACTCTCTCTCTCTCTCTGTCTGTCTCTCTGTCTCTCTCTCTGTCCCTCTCATTCTCTCCCTCTCAAATTCATCCATGGCAGTGTACATAGTTCTGTATGTCGAATTTTGCTGTTGACCGATTGCATTGTCTCAACCGTTACGCTGCCTCTATTAGTCTATGTGTGTGTGTGTGTTTGGGGAGGTGTGTGTTTGGGGAGGTGTACACATATATGATTGGGTGTTTGTATTTACTCTTTTACTCTTTTACTTGTTTCAGTCATTTAACTGGGGCCATGCTGGGGCACCGCCTTGGAGGTCGATCAGATCGACCCCAGTACTTATTCTATCGGTATCTATTGCCGAACCGCTAAGGAATTTATACATATAAGATCGTGGTAGCATCCAAGCTCCCACAGAATTATACTTTGAGGGCGCTCAACGGAATATCACGGAGCTGAATGTACTGGAGTGGCGAAATCTTTCCATAATAAATAGCAGGCATCAATATACAACTCGTATTGGTAATCACTGGTAATCACACGCACACGAACCGAATGAATAAACAGCCTCGAAGGGAAAAAAATAAAATAAATTTTGTTTATACATATATATCTTGGAGTGCGTCAGTCTCGTGGATCAGTGGATAAAAAGAATTGGTATCATCATGTTAACTGCCAAATCTGAGAGGTCACAGCTGGAACGCTTTTGATCATAGGTCAGCTGGACTAGGGCTGACTTGGATCTAAGCAACAATAGGAAGGAAAGACATGCTACACACTGGATAATGTAGTAGTCGAAGTATACACTATGTCTGAAAATATAATGGGGGATGGTCACAGCTGAGGGCTGACCTGGGCTAAACAACAACTATTTCAATGTTGGTAAGTCTTGCACATTTGAATTGCTATTTTGTATTTTATAGTGGGTTGTTGTTGTTGTTGTTATTTAGCCCCAAGTCAGCTCTGATCATGCAGACCTATGATCAAAGGCATTCCAACCATGACCATCTCAATATATTTTCAATCAAAGTGTACCTTGGGCAATACCTTGCAATGTGTCTTTTTCTAAAGCAGTAGTTGGCTCAGATCATGCAGACCTACAATCAAAGGCATTCCAGCTATGACCATCCCAACTTTTTTCTAAGCATAGTGTACCTTGGACAACACTATGCGATGTGTCTTTCTAAAACAGTAGGGTGTAATTTGAGGGATATTTGGCTGCTATTTCTAGCAACCACATAGAATGTCCCTCATTAGTTCATCTATATAATGTGTTTAAGTTGCAGGTGTCTAAAGTTTTGTTTCTTTTTTATTCAGTGCCCGGCCATAACCCCTGTTGTCTGTGACTTGAGTAACTGGGATCATACCCGTGAGATTGTCACTTCACTTGGTCCCATCGACCTGTTGGTTAATAATGCTGCTATTGCCATCCTCAGTCCCTTCATTGAGGCCAGCAAAGAAGATTTTGATCAGTTCGTATCACAAAGCTTTCTGTTACTACCATTTTAAGGCAATGAATTGGCAGAGTCATTAAAGCATTGGATAGAATGCCTTGTATTATTTTTCCAGCTCTCTGCATTCTGAATTCAAATCCCGCCGAGGCCAACTTTGTCTTTCATCCCTTCGGGGTTGATAAATAAAGTACCAGTGAAGTACTGAAGCCGATTTCTCCTCTCTCTCTCTCTTTCTCTCTCTTGAAATTGACTACACGAAGGGGTCAAGAGAGGAGTGCTGGCATGGCAGCCCCACCAATCCTTTCATTACCACTATGTCCACCAAAAGGGATCTACCTTTTTGTATCATCATTTTACGTCCATTTTTTTCCATGGGTTGGACGGCTCTCACAGCATCTTGCTAGTTTCATCATCTGGTATATACACACAGCAACAGAGAAACCCCCCTATCCCCACCCCCCACCCCATCTTTGTTGTAATGCATGTCCTGTTTTGAGACATTGTTTTTATATGTCTGGATTCCCTTCTTATCACCAACCACTCTTTAACCCTTTTGTTACCATATTTCCAAAGAAATACACTGCCTATGTGTCTCAATTAATTTTGAAAATAATCAAGAATATGGAAGGATTTAGTAAAATAACTAACTTTGTCATTATTAAGTTGGTGTTTAGAACATAACTTAATACAAAGTTCTTACATAAAATTATAATGGAAGGTTGAAATTTAAATATGAACACTTTAAAACAAATGGTTTTTTTTATCATAGAACCAGGGACGGTTTCAGGTGGGTTGGTATCAAAAGGGTTAAAGTGTGAATCGGGAGCGTTTTATGTTGCCACTGGCACTCAAGAGGTT
This sequence comes from Muusoctopus leioderma, assembly GCA_027124095.1. Classification (NCBI taxonomy): domain Eukaryota; kingdom Metazoa; phylum Mollusca; class Cephalopoda; order Octopoda; family Octopodidae; genus Muusoctopus; species Muusoctopus leioderma. The sequence continues at coordinate 4,536 of JAOPJM010485481.1, read as the reverse complement.
ATCTGTGGCACGACTAAAGAGTCCTCTCTACCCTGTATCAGTTTCTATTCCGTTACTGATCTCCTAGACAGGTTGATCGACCTTGGTGAGATTTAAAATCAGAACATAAAGGGACGTAACTAGACACCCCAAGGCAATTTGTCCGTCACTCTGCCAATTCTGCCAATTCTTTCTGACCTTGACACAAGGCCATAAATTTGTAATAGAGCGTTAGTCCATTGAATTAATCCCCAGTATATGCCTGGTACTACCTTTAGTATTTTTGTTGTTGCTTAGCCCCCAGTCAGCCCTGACCAAGGAAACCTATGATCAAAGATGTTTCAACCATGGCCATCCCATCTTTTTTTCAGACATAGTGTGTCTAGAACTCCTTTATCCAATGTGTCCTTCCTTTTTTAAGATAGTAGGGTGGAATTTGTGGGAGATTTAGCTGCTATTTCTAGATTTTATTGATTTCTGACATTGCCACGGGGCCATACATTTTGTGGGGAGGGTATAGTCAATTCGATCAACTTTATTGTAGTGACCCCAGAAGGGTGACAAGCAAAGTCAATTTCAGAGCAATTTCAACTCAGAATGAAAAGGGCCATAACTAAATACCCCAAGGCACTTGGTCCGACGCTCTACCGATTCTACCAATCCACAACATTCATTATATCTTATTATTGTTATTTCAGGACATTTGCTGTTAATTTCTATCCTGTGGTTAATGTTTCACAAGTAAGTGTATCCAAATTATATAACTGGTATCCCACAACAGACAGAGATCCATTTATATATATATATATATATATATATATATATATATATTTGTATAGATATGTATATATGTATAGGTATTTGTACACACACATATATTATATATGTATCTGTACACATATAAATATGTATAGATATGTATTTGTACACATATATATATGTATATATATTTATATATGTATATGTATTTGTACACACATATATATATATATATTTATATATGTATATGTATTTGTACACATATATATATATATATTTATATATGTATATGTATTTGTACACATATATATATATTTATATATGTATATATGTATTTGTACACACACATATATATATATTCCCACCCTTTCTCTCTCTCTCTCATGAAGTGAAGTGTAGGGTTTTATTTAGAATTCAGTATCAATGTCCCCTTGTGTATACAATATCACTCAGGAACAATGGTGATGATGATGGTGGTGAGTGGTGTTAGGAGCAGCAATGGTAGTGTTGTTGTTGTTGTTTTAGCCCCAGTTCAGTCCTGATTCAGCAGACCTATGATCAAAGGCATTCCAGTCCTAACCATCTCAATTTTTATTCTGACCTAGTCTATCCAGGATTGCATTATGGAATGTATCTTTCCTTTTTTAAGATGGTAGGATGTAGTTTGAGGAAGATTTGGCTGCTACTTCTAGCAGGTCAAGCGACCACAAAGAGGCTCCTTTGTTGACACATTTTCAAAAGTCAACCTTGATCCAGCAGACCTGTGATCAAAAGCATTTTAGTCATGGCCACCTTGTCGTTTTGTCCCAGACATATTGTCTGTAGGTCTACATTATCCAATGTGTTCTTTGTTTCTGAAGACAAGGATGTGATGAGGGAGATTTGGCTACTATTTCTAGCAGGTCAAGTGACCACATAGAGGTCCCCTTGTTGACCCGTTTCCCAATTAATTGTTTCCGTTTGTTTGCAGGTTGTTGCTAAAAAAATGATAACTGACAAAAGACATGGCTCTATTGTCAACATATCCAGCCAAGCTTCTCTGATGGCACTAAAGGAACATGCATCATATAGCTGCAGTAAAAGTGCACTTGACTCCTTAACCAGAATGATGGCCCTTGAGCTGGGTCCTCATGGTGTAAGTATGTTCTTTGATTCAATAACTGGGGCGAATTTTCGACTTGACAACACAAAGTTCTGTCTAAGGAACCACAATACCACATTAGGACAGCCTGATCCACAATTCTACATTAGGACACTGACCCACATACCACATTAGGACACACTAATCCACAACACCACATTAGGACACACTAATCCACAATACCGCATTAAGACATCCTGATTCACATACCACATTAGGACACACTAATCCACAATACCACATTAGGACACTGATCCACATACCATATTAGGACACAATATCACATTAGGACATCCTGATTTACATATCACATTAGGACATCTTGATTTACATATCGCATTAGGACATCTTGATTTGCATACCGCATTAGGACATCCTGATTTACACACCACATTAGGACATCCTGATTTACATACCACATTAGGACACCATTATACAGTACCACATTAGGACATCACGATCCACAACACAACATTAGGACACTAATCCTCAATACCACATTAGGACATCCTGATTCACATGCCACATTAGGACAGCATGATCCACAATACCACATTAGGACGACATGATCCACAATACCACATTAGGACGGCCTGATCCACTACCACATTAGGACGACCTGATCCACAATACCACATTAGGACACCCTGTCTGACCATTAAACACCAAATATGGGAAATTTGATATTTTCATTTTAGTCAAGTTAACAAATATAATGCAGGAAGCATTATATAGCTGCCTAGAAATAATTATGTGATGCAAGACAGACAGATGGGTGGATGGACAGACAGACTAACATAGGAAAATAGATAGATAGACAGGTAGATAGATAGACATAGACAGGTAAATAGATAGATAGACATAGATAGAAAGATAGAGTAGATAGACAGACATAGATAGATAGACAGATACAGACATAGATAGATAGACAGATACAGACATAGATAGATAGATAGATAAATAGACATAGATAGATAGATAGATAAATAGACATAGATAGATAGATAGATAAATAGACATAGATAGAAAGATGTGGGCCGCCGACCCGTCTGGGAGAGTGGTGACTCCAATGAGAACTCGATGCGGGCCGAAATCACCCGTCCAACCCATGCCAGCATGGAAAACGGACGTAAAACGACGATGATGATGATGATAGAATAGATAGACAGACAGATATAGATAGATAGATATAAATAGATAGGCATAGATAGACACAGATGCATGCATGCATGCACGGACGAATAGAGACAGACAGACAGATGCATGCATGCATGCACGGACGAATAGAGATAGACAGACAGATGCATGCATGCACGGACGAATAGAGATAGAAAGACATAGATAGCGGTAACATATTTAATGTAGGGAGCATAAAAAATCTAACTAGAAATAATTATGTGGTGAGGAAAAAAACAATATTAGTTAATGATTAATATTATTTTGATTCTTTCGGTAAGTACAAGAGACAACTCTGGACATGTTTTGGTCTCATTAGACCTCTTCAGCAAAACATAGACTCTACCATACCTTGCCAAATTAGTGATGAGAGAACCACCACGTAAATCTACAAAAATGTACACTGGTTAGTGTTCCATTCCATTCAGCTGTTGTCAATCCACTGCTTGATGAAAGCCTCAGCATCCCGTTGCCGAGACTTATCTATGCTGGTTTTAGGCCTACATGGGGTTAAACAACAACAACACTACAGATTAAATGGCTAAATGTCATCTCCATCTATGAATCCCTTTTTTTTCTTCCAGATCCGAGTCAACAGTGTCAATCCGACAGTCGTACTTACGGAATTAGGGGCTAAAAACTGGAGTGACCCTGCCAAGGCTGTTCCTATGTTAAACAGGATTCCATTGGGAAAATTTGCAGGTTTGTTTTGTTTTTTATTCTGATATTTACTCTATAGCTAGTTTAAATCTTTAGTACAGTGGGATCAAATCCATAACCATGTGGTTACAAAGCGAACTCCTTAACTAGATGGCTACTTTGAAGTCACTGTCACGACGACGATATATATATATATATATATATAGTAGTGCTGATAGTTACGGTGGTGGTTGTGGTAGCGATGGTGTTTATAATGATACTGAATTATTTGTTTGTTTTTAATTATTTTTGGCTTTTTATATTTTTAGAAGTGGAAGATGTTGTTAATACTGTAATATTTCTACTAAGTGATAAAGCTAACTCCACGACTGGATCAATACACCTGGTTGATGGCGGAACTCATTGCTCTTGATGACCGCCATGAAGGAGCATGTATGTGGTTGCTTGACATGCTAGAAATAGCAGTCAAATATCCCTCAAATCACACCTTGCTATCTTTAAAGAAAAGGAAAGGACACATTGTGTAGTCTAACTCCTCGATATATATATACTCTGTCTGAACACTTTTGTCCGTAAGTCTGCTTAATCAGGGCTGACCTGGTGCTAAACAACAACAACAACAACAGCCACAGTACACAAGAAACAATATGTATGGTAAGGCCTCAAAACCACGAAAGAAAAGAAGCCAGGATTAATAAAAAATATATTTGAAATATGAACATATAAAGGTTTATGTTGTTATTATGGCAGAGTCGTTAGCGCGTCAGACAGAATGCCTTGAAAGTATTCGTTCTGGCTCACTGCACTCTGAGTTCAAATCC
>JAOPJM010485377.1:0-10917 GCA_027124095.1 Muusoctopus leioderma | reverse complement strand
GGTATTCCTATGGTTCTATACATACACTCTGATTGTACTTTTGTACAGAACTGTGTCTAAATTTAATTAATAATAATTATAGCTTTTTGTCTTAACAAATTAAAAGACAATTCATTTGTTAATGTCAGCCTGGTTTAAACAAACCTATGATCAAAAGCATTCCAGCCATGACCATCCCGTCTTTCTGGGAGTATCTAGTGTTACATTATCCAATGGTGTCCTTCCTTGTTTTAAGACGGTAGAGTGTGATTTGAGGGAGAGCATGGAGAGCGGAAGTAATGAAATGTATGAGTGAGACATGGGCCGCCGACCTGTCTGGGAGAGTGGTGACTGCAAATAGGGACTGACTCGGACCGAAATCACCCATCCAACCCATGCCAGCATGGAAAGTAGATGTAAAATGGTGATGATGAGGATATATTTTGTTTCACTGTGAAATTAAGCCCTTTGGTTAGACCAGAGGGCTTTTCCACAGCTTGGAATAAGGATCGGCGAAGAAACAAGTCAGTTTGATCCTCATTCCAAGCTACAAAAAGCCCAGTGGTCTAACCATGGGACTTAATTTCACGGCAAGATTAAATATATGGATATGACTTCGTACACCTGGGGTAAACACTTGTGTGCTGAGGGTACTGCTGTACTCCGTCTCCGAATGCAGGAGTCGATGTCTCATCATGCAGTGAAGTAGCTCTGTAGGTGTTTTGGCCCTTTCCACCGCAACGCCAGAGCTACCCGGGGCCACCCACCGATGTAGGCGACAAAACTCTTGCACAACAGCACGAGCTTAGTTGAGTCAGCTTTATATAGTTCTTAACTTACCTTCATGAACTTAATTATCTTACTAACCATGCTTGTACAAACATCTATAGCTAACCCATCTGTTGGTTCCATAGTGTGACACTTCCATACCTTTTTTGTTTCACTATCACTAAATGCATCATCATCATCGCCTCCAATGCTGTACGACACAAAGGGATTCCACGTATTCACACCAACCACTCCTGACCAGAGCCTTGTCTTCAGTGTCTCTCTGCATTGTTCTCAGCCATGTGGGTCTTGGTCTTCCCCTTCTTGTTCCTTCTGTCCTCCAGTATGCTGCTGTCTCCCATAGATTATCTGGTGGGGGGACACCTACAACATGTCCAAACCATCTCCTCCTGTTTCTCATAAGCTACTCATCGATGTAGATAACTTTGGTAACCTCTCTAATAATTTCATTTCTTACATGGTCTTGCCATCTGATACCTAAAATTCTCCTTATTGATAAATTCTCAAAACTGCGGAAACGCCTGGATTTTTGAGAACCCAGATATTTCCACAATGATTAGTAGTGACTTTCATTTCAAATAATTACCAAAATAAATTCTTGATTCATCCCTTTTTTTTGTTTAATCTAATTTCTCTTTCCTCTGTGATTCTCACTTCTTTAATTAAACAATATATCATTAATGCTTCTATTCTTTTTCCTACAGAAATATTTAATGATGTTATGAACAGCTGGAAAGAAATGAATTCAGAACTGGATGAAATTAAAAGTTTTGTAAGTAAATTTTATTCTGTATGGAATTTATTAGATGAATTTACCATTACACACAATACATGTTGTTTTTCTCATAATGACAAAGTAACTTCTATGTAGCTTTATCTTTTCTTTGATATTTCATCTGTTATACCCAAGGCCTCTGTCAGTCAGGGATGTGACTGCATCTTGAAAGTCCCTCCCTCAATCAGTCAGTCATGTATCTGCATCTTGAAAGTCCCTCCCTCAATCAGTCAGTCATGTATCTGCAGCTGGAAAGTCCCTCCCTCAATCAGTCAGTCATGTATCTGCAGCTGGAAAGTCCCTCTCCAGGGTGCAGGTCTGGACAAAGTTTTTTTTTATGGCAGACCAATAGTTGCCCATGCAGTAAGTTTACCCTCTCCACACTATCGATGTTGTCTAAGAGAAAGACAAAAGCTGATACAGCTTGGCACAAGTGTTGTCACAGTCAAACTCAGAACATAAAGAACTGGAACAAATACCACAAAGCATTTTGTCCAACGCTCTAACAATTCAACCATTCCACTGCCCTTGACTCATATTTTATTTTATCAACCCTGGAAGGATGAAAGGCAAAATTGACCTCAGCAGGATTTGAACTCAGAATGTAAAGAGCTGAAACAAATACTGCAAGGCATTTTGTCCGGTGCTCTAACGATGCTACCAATTCACTGCCTTATCAGTTTAGCTAATTTATATTGCATCTCAGTGTCTTTGTCCTACCTATTAATCAGAAAAGCTATAAGTAAAAGTTTCTCAAACAAACAGACTGCCTTTCTTAGGCCTGTAGTGATGGACAATTAAGGTGCACCGACTCAGATATGGCTGTGGTCATTAGTGTTATAATTTGTCTTGGAAAGTCAGTAGCTGCTCAGTACAAAGATATTTCTTTGCTCTGACATTTGTTTGGCTAATTTCTGTCAGTTAAAGTTAAAGTCTTTCTCGAGCCTATGTTCCCATTAGGCCGGTGCTTATCCCGGTTTCCATGGTGTTAAGCGACTGAGAGTGCAAGACTCCCTCCCCCCTGGACAGGACGCCAGTCCATCACAGGGCTAACCCCCCAGCTACTGCTGCTACTGGTACTCATTTTCAGCTGAGTAGACTTGAGCAACATGAAATAAAGTACCTTGCTCAAGGACACAACACAATGCACCGCCTGGTCTGGGAATAAACCCCACGACCTTACGATTGTTGTGAGCCCAACCACTAGACCAGGCACCTTCACTAACTTCTGTCAGTCTTGAGGATAATATTTCCAGAAAAGATAACAAGAGATGGTCATTCATAAGAAATGCAGCATTGAATATTTAGTCGTAAGTTATTTTGCATAAGGTGGAGGTGGGGTGGGGCATAAGATTTCTCTTTCTTGAGTAAAGTAGCTGTTGTATTTTGCCTTCTAATCCCATCTAAAAGTCTTGCTCCTTTCTTTTCCAAACTTCCTTGCTTTTCTTTTAATACAATTTTATGTTTCCTGATATTTTGGTGGGATTTTGATCTGTGAACAAACCTGTTCTATGGCTGACAGTAGTGTGTTACATTAGAAAGTTCAGTTATCTAATTTCTTTGTAGTGTTGATCTGTAACGTTCTCTTTTAGCAGTTGTTAGTGTTAGGTTAGTGATTATGTTACTAATCTTTCTGTACATCTTACAGTCATTAACATTTGTATAAATAACATATTTCCATAATTTATATTCCAGAATCATACCTTTGTCAAATGTATACTAATTATTGCTGCAACTGTATTACATATGTATTGGAATATTTTTCATTCAGTTCTACATTTTAATCATAATCTTCCATTTTTTTTTAATTTGAGAAAAAAATGTATTTATTACAGGTGCAAGAGATTGAAAAAAAAGATTATTCAGTATTTGAAAAAAAAGATCATTCAGTATTAATGGATGAATTTGTCTCCAATAATATAAACACTACTGCTTTTAACGAGAGATTTGAAGCTTTAAAACATAAGTAAGTTTTTTTTATATAGTTCTTGCTTTTATTTGGTAGATTTACGATTGGAATATACTGAAAATACTGTAATAGTGATTTCACATAAAAAAAACTCTGGCACATTAAAGTTAAAGAATATTATTGAAAAGTTCTAAAATTAGTTTTCTCTTATATTGTCATCAACTTTTCTGCAAGACTTGTAATACTATTGACATTTCTCATGTCACAATGTATAGAATCTTAATGGGTTTTTTTTTGTTTATCTCTAAGCACATCTTGTTCCATGTAAGTGCTGACATAGTAATTAATGTATGTTCATGGCTTCCCCTAACATTGTGGTCAGCTAGGCAATGTAAAACTGATTTTTCACCCTTTACTAGAACCCTCTGTTCAAGTAATCTGAAAATCATAAATTCAAATTCTACTACAGTATATTTCTTTAGTTCACATTCTATCACTGTATATTGCTCTACTCTTATTAGTTCAACTTAGCTTCACAGTTGAGTGGCTGGTAACAGATAGATCATCAAATGTGAAAATACTTGCTTCAAATGTTTGAATTTTCAAATATATCCGATCCATAGAAGCATGAAGAAATAAATATTGAAATGTTACTGTTATAAAGTAAATAATTCAATAATGTAGGACTATATTTATAGAACAAATATGTAATCATACATAGCTGGCAAGTTTTATTAAACTGTAAAGTCCACAGATTGTAGTATGTAAGAACCATTTAATATACTATTGATAGTTATAGGTGTATAGACAGACTCACCATGTTCTAACATCCTCACTGTCTTCATGACCCAGTTCCAGTTTTTCTTATCTTGTCAGGTAAATGGTTTTATGTATATATATATATATATATATATACATACAGATTTATTATTAGTGATAGTTTCATACTCATCCTTTTAACAGACCGGTGTAACCAGTGCTGTGTAAATGATGAAACATTTTCTACAATCTTATTGATATAATTAATACATGATGTAACATATTATATGGCAATAATATAAGATTAGTTATAAGAATCAACAGAGAAAACTGGCCAACTTTGTTGTCATGTATGTCCGTCCTACAGTGTGGACTAGGTGCATTTTATTGTGCCAGCAGCACTAGAGAGGTGGTCCTATATGGGAGGACTAAAGAGTCCCTTCTACTCTATATCAGTCCTTATTCGGAGTTTCTGCCCTCTTAGATGAGTAGCCTGTAATGCAGCTTGCAGAGTCCACGTCTCGATTGTACATATATGTATAATCCTCATCATCATCATCATCATTCTACATCCAATTTTTTTCCCTTGCTTGCATGGGTTGGGAGAGTCTTGCCATCTCGCAACTCGCACAGTCATTCATCGTTTGGCACACACAAGAACAAAGAAAAACTGGCCAATTCTATTGTTGTGTATGTCATTATTTTTGGCATGGTGTTTACGGCTGGATGTTCTTCCTATCACCAACCACCACTTTACAGCATTAACTTGGTGTATCCAGTTGTAGAATACTGCCCCCAAAACAACTCCTCCAACTCATGCCAGCATAGAAAAACAGATAGAAAAACGAAATGAAACAGACAAACTTTGAACTGAGAAAGCTAGAGATGGTTTAAAGTAATATACGTAATAAATAAAAAATTAAAAAATAGAGCAATGGTTTATAATATTTTATTGAAATGTCAAAAAAAATTATATAAATTCTAAAACAATCTTTGATATAAAAAGTGTTACCGTAACATAGAGATATTGTATATTTTCTCATTAAATTTAAATTCTTCCTCTCTTTTCACCTCCAGAATTGAAAATTTGAGGCAATTCTATGCTTCCTTTGACTTTTCAGAGACTGATATTGGTAAGTATTGAAGCTTCCAAATGTGTTTACAAATTTCAAAATTCATTCTTTATATTCTTAATTCTTGCTAAGACTTAGCCTACTGTTTTGTAAAACTGTCATAATGTATGAGCTGAAATAATTACTATTGCATATTATATGCTAGCTGCATTGTCCTCATCACCACTAGCACAAGCCAATGAGGGAACCTTTACATGGTCATTCGACTTGCTAGAAATAGCAGCCAAATCTCCTTCAAACCATACCCTGCTATCTTAAAAAACAGTCACATTGAATAATGTAATTCCCAACCTTATTCGTTCCATTTACCTCCTAGCAACTTTGCAAAAGTAAATTTACCCCCACTCTGTTTTGTTCAGTAATTTATGTTTACACTTCTACCGTGATAAAACAACCGACAAATAGGAAAGTCAAAATACTGTTTTTAAAGATTATTATTTTAAGTTCAAATAACAATGACATTACAAATAGCACATAACAATGTTATTTGTTGTATTTATGAACTAATGATGAACAGATATATGTACAAATCCAGAATCAACAAATTTACCCCCTGGGTAGGTGAAATTTACCCCATGGGGGTAAATTTACCCCCAGTTTTGGAACCCCTGAACTAGAGCAAGCAGAGCTATATGCTTTTTTCAGGGAAACAATGCAATGTCTGTAGTAATAAGTTTTGACCTCAACCATGTGGTTAGTAGTCTATCACTTTAACCCTTTTGATACCAAACCGCCTGAAACCGCCCTTAGTTCTATAATAAAAACCATGTTTTAAAGTGCTCATATTTAAATTTAAACCTTCCATAATAATTTTATGTAAGAAATTTTATTAAGTTAGGTTCCAAACACCAACTCAACAAGAAAGTTAGCTATTTTACTAATTTTTGATTATTTACAAACTTAATTGAAAAATTGTAGGCTGTGTATTTCATTAGAAATACAGTAACGAAAGGGTTAATCTCACAATCTCCTTCAACAGCACTACGACTCAATCATACACATATCAAGGTGACAATGTCTCAACACTACATCTTCCCCATGCATGAATAATAGCACAGCTAAAACCCTCTATATGTTTACTGCTATTAGAATGGCTTCTATTTGTCTGCACCTTGTAACTGTTACATCACCTCTACACAAGCCCACTCAATACACACACACACACTTCTCCTCACATCACCTACCATTGTGTTTAGTTTAAGATTTGGTTGCTATTTTTCTAGCAAGTCAAGTAGTCGCATAGAGGCTCCTTCACTGTGTCAATGAGTGCATAGTATAATATTTTGCAGGAAGGATATTTACTGAAGAAACAGGTAATATTGACTCAACTGATCCACAGTTGACATGATCTTCTCTAAACACCAACAGAAACAGGTGCGTGTTGATCAACAAAAGCCAATGTCTATTGAAGCTCAATTGCATGGGGCTATACTATGCACTCCTGGATCTTAACTGCTCTGCTACTTTTCTGAACATTCAGAGCAACATTAACATCCTGTAGGACACAGTTCCACATGCTACTGCATCATCAAATTGATATGAATCATTGAATTAATATATATATGGTGAAAATGAACTGATTTTGTGTGGAAACACCTCAAGCACCTGTGTTTCTTACCTGTAAATTACATAATAAATAAGCTGCAAAAAATCCATTTTTAGGGATTTTCTGCTCCACCATTACAGAACTTAGAACATTTTTAACAGGATGTTAAGAGTTAAAATTAAGTGTCTAACATCTGTTTTATTATTTTTAAGAAAGAGCGATAGGCAGCAGAATCAATAGAATTATAGGAAAAGTACCTTGCTGTATTTAGTTACATCTCTTTACTTTCCCAGTTCAAATCCCACCGAAGTCAACTCTGTCTTTAAGGGTTGATGTAATCGACTGTTCCCTCCTCCAAATGTGTAGCCTTGTGCCTCCTATGCTAGAAATCATTATTTTTAAGAAAAACCTTCCAGATTGTCATTTCTCTGATATACTTTTATTCTTTCCATTTCTATCTTAGATATTGTACAAGAAAAAGGGAAAGATGTACAGGCAAGTTGCATCACAGAATGGGAAGCTTTATTTGAAGAGTGCCATGCTTATTGCATGTAAGTAGATTAAGCTAATATCTCAGTTATAGGTTTCCAGTGGATTTATCTTCATCATCATCATCTTCATCATAATTTTATGTCCAGTTTCCATGCTGGCATGGGTTAGATGGGTTGTCACAGTCTGAGTAAGTTCTTATTCAGAGTTATTGCTCTCCTAAATGGGTTGGAGGACCACGTCTTGCTCGCACGTTCCATTTTTGGCCTAGTTTCTACAGCTGGATGCCCTTCTCAACACCAACCACTTTACAGAATTTACAAGGTGTATTTTATCATGACACTAGCACTAGAGAGGATGTCATGTCCACGGCAAGACTAAAGAGTCCTCTCAACCCTACGTTGTCTCCATTTTGGTAACCACTTTACAGAGTATATTGGGTGCATTATATCATGGCACCAGCACTAATGAGGTTACCTTGTACCCTGCAAGACTAAAGAGTCTTCACTCTATGTTGTTGCCGTTCATTCAGGGCAAGGTGACCAAAAGGGTGAAAAAAAAAAGAGAGCAATGACAGAACAGGAACCAGGGTGAGAGTGTGAAAGAAAAGAAAGTATGATGGGAGAATCTGAGCGATTGAGGTGAGAGGGCAGTAGAGGAGCAAGTAATGGAAGAGAGACAGTGATGAACTACATGTTTACTGGTAAGAGAGAGAGCGAGAGAGAGATGGATAGTAATAGAAATGGGCAATGGCAAGAGAGAGTGATGGATGTCAATAATGAGTGACCTGGGGGAGAGATGGCTAGCAGTACAGAAGGGTGATGGTAGAGTGTATCAAATATGGAAAAATCTGATGCTGTCCCTCGTTAACATAGGCGTTGTGATGAGAGAGCGGTAGAGTGATAAGGGTGGTGGTAGGGGGGAATTGAATATGGATAGATCCAACTCCATCTTCCGTTACACAGGTAGCATGGTACAGTGAATGGAAGAGAGGTATTGAAGAGGAGGGGGCAGTAGATGAGGGCTTATTAGGAATATAATGGGCGAGAGATCCAATTGTTATACATCCCAGCCTCCATCACTACCACCATTTTAATATCCATTTCACCATACTTGCACAGGTAAGTGGGCCTTCTCCAGCAACACGTGTGATCAATTGTCATGGTCCTTTGTCATCTCCTTCATGAGGTTCAACTTCTTGAGATCTTCACCACTTCATCTGATGTCTTCCTAGATCTCCCACTTCTGCAGGTTCCATCCACTTTGAGCACCTAGCACTTTATACAACTGTCATTCTTCATTCTCCATACCAGCACAGTATTCTCTCTAGCACACTACATCTGATTCCTCATATACCCAGTTTTTCTCTCAGCTCATATATGCTCTGTAGTTCATGTACACTAACATTACTCATCCAGCGGAGCATGCTTGCTTCATTTCTTTCTAGTCTTCACAAATCTTCTGCATTCAGGACCCACGTCTTGCTACCATGTAGCATTGCACTTGATACACAAGCATCATATAATCTACTTTTCACTCTGAAAGATAAACCCTTTGTTACCAGCAGAGGTAGTAACTCCCAGAAATGTTTCCACCCCATTCTTACTCTGGTTACTATGCATTCAGAACACCCACCTCCACTGCTAATTAGGTCACCTAGGTAACAAAAGCTATCAACTACTTCTAGGGAGCCTTCCGGGCTTTGGAAGGAGTCTATTTCACATGTGTTCTTACTGCTTATTGCTCTTGTGCATCTGAAGTTATCTTCTCTGTTAGCCTACCTGTGATCCCACTACACCTCCTTGTGCATCCACAGTTTACACTGTACGGAATTTGTGCCTACTCCTTTTCTGAATATCGAGTATGGCCATTTCTCTGATGGTAGCAGGGTCCTGTCTTCTTTCCTACTTACTAAAACTTTAGTCATTATAAGTTTACTTTGAGGCCTCTTGATTCTAGGTTTTGCTTCCATGTCTGGAATTTCCTTTCTAAATCTACTACAGATTCAGCTATAAGAAATAGGTCATCAGCATATAGGAGTTCTCACGAACAGCCGGTCTTAAACTTCTCTTTTATCGCCTGGAGGACTGTAATAAACAGAAGGGGGCTCAGGACTGAGCCCTGGTGGACCTCTACTTACATGCTAAATTCGTTACTATACTCATTGTTAATTCTCATTTTGCTGATGGCACCTCTATACATGGATTGCATGGCCTTCACAAGCCATTCATCTACCACTAGTCTCCTTAGCAACCATCAGATTACAGAGCATGGAACCCTGTCAAAAGCCTTCTCCAGTTTGACAAATGCTAGTTATAGCAGCTTATGCCTAGCTAAGTACTTCTTCCTGGCTCAAATCCGAGCTGCATCTCATCTAGGCTAATTCTGTTCCTAATCAATTGTGCTATAAAATTTTCCTGGTCCATCAATTTGATGCCTCTGTAATTGCCTTTCTGTAGTGCATCTCTTTTTCCCTTGTAGCAGTTGGCAATGATACTACTATGCCAGTCATTTGGTATGACACCTCCCTGTACTACCTGACTGACTATGCAAGTTACCTACAGCACATGACCTACCTTGTCAGATATTTTAATCATCTCAGTGACTTCCTGATGGACCAGCAGCCTTCATTTCTTTAATTGTGCTTGTGACCATACTACTGTCAACTTTAATGGCTGGTCCCTCTGTTGGATGTGCTTGGAGTAGGCCCTCTTTTTCCCATGCATTCTCCTCATTCAACAACCTCTTGTAATAGCACTTCTATGCCTCTTTCTTTTCGGCATCAGTAAGAGCGAGATTGCCATTATCATACCATACACATTTCTCCCCAATGACATCTCAATTTTCTTCAGTACACTGCAATCTATGTTATGATCAGTTTGATCACTGATTGTTATCAGGTGTTACTAAAATTGCAATGATAATTGTATATTCACCAGTGACTTAGTAGATAGGGATGTTACTATTCTTCATTTAGAGATAAAGGTTCCTAGTTCAAATCTAGCAAACATACATATCTCAGAATGAAGCGGCTGATAACAGTTCAAGATTCAACTGATCAAACCATAGTATAAAAGCAAATAGTGTATGTATACAATCTGAAGAATTATTGTCTTAATAACAAATACACATTTTAGAACTTCAGACAATGAAATGTAATCTCTATTCTGTGAAATAATACAAAAAATATTTATCCAACCAAATTTTAATTCATATTATTTTCATTTTTTTAATTATTTTTTTTAGGTCTTTGAATACCTCTTGGATAACATTTTTGGAAACAACAAGGCAACTTCAAGAGAAAGGTGATCGCATTGACGTTTTACATGAGGAGAATATATCTCGTATTTGGAAATTAATAGAACATTTTGTAAGTATTATTGCATACTGTCTAGAGCAGGGGTCCCCAAAGTGGTCGGTATCGACCCCCTCCGGGGTCGATGAGTCTTCTCTAGGGGTCGATTAATACAAGGGGGTCGAAAGGGGGTAGACTTGCTTCTTACTTTTCATCTTAAATATTATAAATAATCAGTAATTT